>JABFPM010003305.1:0-14620 GCA_022817325.1 Idris sp. 1 HC-2018 | reverse complement strand
GTAAGATAATTTTTAAAAAAAATAGAATACCTTATAAAAATTAATTTTGTTTTTATAATATCAATTTATTTAGCAGAATTTTTTAATATAATTTGCTGAGTCCTGTTTCGTGAGTCAATAAGAATAATGCAGAGATTATTTGCGTGGCGCCTTCTGTTTAAAGAAGCTCGGAATACTAAGACTTGCGTGTCGTTTCGACAGATGGCGCAGCCTACCTGAAAACGTCGCTTCTTTGCAGGCAATTGAAGAAAATTGTATTAACTTTCTTTTATCAACTGCAAACAAAATAACCAATTTTCTTACTAAAGCAAAATAAAAAGTTTGTTCATCTGCTCAAACAATAATTTTTCAACATTTTTGCCTATTATTTTTTTTTAATTTCTTAAATCTAATTGACTTAGATCGAGACTTAGATACTAAATTATAATAAATTAAGCAGTTTTTTGCTGATAAAAGAAAAAGTTCAATAAGAAAAAGTGAATTTCTGTAATTAAAGAAAATGAGATAGCAATTTTTGCACAAGGCAAATCTGTAATTTACTTTTTGTTTTACAAATAATTTTGTTCAGCTCAAGTTATACATTTTTTGATTGTTTAATTTTTTAATTTTACATTTTAAGATAAAAAGATATTCCGGAGTTGTTTATGCGGTTTCGAGATTGTTTAAACAATTAGTTAATGTTAGCTGAATGAAATTAGTTGTGTGCAACAAACTCGCGGAACAATGCCATCAGAAATGGGTCAGAACGAGCTGAGCGGTCGTTGTTTTGTTAATGCGCCGAATGCAGAATAGAATTGCCACAAATAAAAGGCACGCTCAAAATTCTCGCGGAACAATAGCTCGCACAAAACAGAGTGGGCAAATGAATAACATATAAGCGATTAAGCTTTACGAGACGCCGAGAGACAAAAATACGATAACCCTTCGATCGAGAAAACTTTCCGTCGCGACAGCGACGTTTCTTTGATGCCATCTGAACAAATTTTCAACAATTTGGTTAATCAATTTATTCAATAGGTTAATTTTTTTTAAGTATTATCAATTGTATATATTTTTTATTATTACATTTTAAATAAAAAAAAGTAGAGACAAAAAAATAAAATGCATTTTTTACAAAGTATATTTCTGACGAAAATTTAAATAACAAATTATGCCTAAAAAAGAGTAACATTGTTTTAATTTGAAGTTGAAATTCTGGTTTAAAATGTAAACTGAAATATTCATTATTTTGAATAATTAGTTACGAACATAAACATTATTTGCATAAAAAATTTAGAAATCAAATATTTAAAAAAAACTGACAGTGTTTTGAGCAATTTTCGTTCTTCATTATTTGACTGCGTGTGAAATCAACGGAAATGAGTCGTATGAACATTTCCTTTTCAGGAGCATCACACGCTCGTTGCCACGTTCTTTTTAACGCTCGTGGGATGCACGTTTTCCGAAGCAAAACACATTCTCGCATCATTTTTGTCGCGACAACAAACCTTTTTTTTTGTTTTATTATTCAACACATATTTATATTATTATTATTATCACCTTTTTCATAACTCAAAATTTCACTTCACTATATGTAAATTGGAATTGTGACAGCATACATTCAAAAGTCATAAAAAAAAAAAAAAATAAAATAAAATATTGTACACTTAGAAGTTGCACAATTTTAAAAATTAAATATAAAAATAAATTAACATCTCATCGTGATGATGATTATTCATAAAATTTAATGAAAAATTAACAAAGTTATACACATTTTTAAACAAAGTTTGGAATTATTTGAAAACTTTAGTTAAAGCTCATACACTACTGAGACTATAAATTTATAAATAAATCACTTTGTCAAACATTAGCAGGCATAAAAGTTTTAACTTCATATAGATTATGTTATACCATACTTTTATAAAAATATATGTTCAGATGAGCTAAGTTGCATTCAGCATATATGTGTATTATTGGTTTAAATTAAACTCACAAAATGTTTGACAAATTTGGGTTGAATTAAATTATTTAAATCTATTCTACTTGATAATAACAATGTTTAAAAGTAACAAAACAGATTCAATCTAAAAATAGAAAAAGTCAATTTATTGGCTAAATGTATTTAAAAAGGAAATTTAATTTTAAAATTCAGAAGGAATTGCATTTAGAATAAATTTTATTTACTGTTAAATTTAGCCATTTAAGTACTAATTGAATAAATTATATTTATTATTACCATTGTTATAAACATGAAAATATTGGATTTTGAAACATTACATTCATTATATTTTAAAATATATCTGAAAATTGAGAATTTCAAAATTTATTTAAGGTTCTTGCACTGTGCTATCAAATGTAAATAAACAGATTCAAAATGTATATACATTAAAATTTAAGTACTCAAAAAGACTGAATTAAAATTATCAAATTGTTGAAATTAATGTTACATTTATACGAAATTTCTAATGACATTTTTAACTTAAAACAACGAATAAAGAAATTAGTTTCTCATTTGTCAAATTAAATGTAAAATTGTTAAACGTTACAAATAATTGAAATACCGATGCAAACAAAATTATTCGTGAAATTAGATTAATTGAAGTAAATCATTTCGCATTCTACGCGCCTGTTATTGATCCAATTAACATTATCCATTCGATCAGTCTGAGTGCAGAGCAATCGCGACTTTCGATCTATCAGTTTGTTTCACGTTTGCTGCTTGAACTTTTTCCCCTTCAATGGCGATAATTATTATTTTCATTCTTGATCCTTTAAAGTAACCGGTACAAAATAGCAGCGCAAAAAACGAAATTAAACGAATCGATTCAAATATGACGTTAAAGTCGCTCTCGCTGTTGCGTCTGCACTTATTAGCAAGTCAAGCAGCTTGCGGTCTTATTTATCGATTGCTTTAAATACGCCAGAAACGTCGCTTCGCGTTTATCTTGCGCCCTTATCTCCGTAAACTTGACGTTGACTTGCTTTTATGAACACAGAGGTGGTCAAACAAAATCCGAAACTACGAATCAAATTATTTGTCGAAATTAAACCGCATTCTTCACATTTCACTGATCTGATTACGCGGATTAAGATTTGCGTCAATTCAGTTTAGATTTAGACACTTTCAATGTAAATTTTTCTATGCTTCACTTTTAATTTATGTTTTATTTTTGTAGCACATACATTTCCATAATTATTAATCATAAGAAAAAAACTTTGCAAATCAGCAGACGTTTATACATTAGTAAATAAAGTAATCTTTGAATTTTGTAAAGCTAATTTAAATACATTAAATAAATAAGTAAAATAATGTTAACTTCAAAGTTTAATTACAATAAAACATAAAAGTTTATGATAATTAACTTGTTTTTTTTCACGTGAAATATGCGAGTAATTTTGATTTTCACTGAGCTGTAATTTAAAATTAAAAAAAGCGAAATCTGCAAATTTGAATTTACAAAAAAAAGAGAATAATTTCATTATGCAAATGTAAGCACAAATGCGCACGTGCACTTTCAGTAGCTCGTAAAACTGATAATTGCGGAAAACGAAAATGCATTATCGCTGTGCGGCAATTAGTTAAATTTTATGAACAGGTAGCATGCGCGACACACAGTGTGCAGGTAAAGCCAGTCAAGTTGATGTAGGTCATTGTTTGACGTACGAAATACGCATCTTATATTGCTTATCACCGTTTGCTAACTATTCGCGAGTTGTGCAAGTATACAGTCTAGATAAGTTAAATAGCTTTCGATTTCTATAGTTGGAGATTAACGAGCTGATACTTTTATCTGTCACATTTTGCGACCTCTGAATTTATAAATTTTCTAATTAGTAATATATTTGTACACTGCTCTAAAAAGCATAAAAAATTTCAATATGAATTTTTTCAGATACATATGTATAGTATTATTAATATACAATTATGAAAAATATACATTAAAACTTTGAAAAAATTTAAATATGAGATGTTTAATAATTTTTAAATCAATTCGTTAAATTATACTTGTTAAGCGTGATTAATATTAATATATATTAGTAAATATATTAAAATTACAAATATTTTTGTTGTAAGTGAACAATTTCCAAGAAAGTGTAAAAGATGAATTAAATTGAAAAAAAACGAGAACAACAAAGAAGCCATTGCATAACGCAATTTCTGATTTCACTTTTAAAGCAGACAATAAAGTAGATTCGCGGATGCTGCTTGTCTGAGTTGTCCACTGGCCTGATAACGGTTGATAAAGTGGAGAGCACAGAGCAATAAGTGTATGCTCACACATTGACATCGTACGAATGTTTGAATAGCCTGTGAAACACCTGCGAGATATACTTTTTAGAATAATAATTGTACCCATTGTTAGCATAGTTCTTTTATTATCACAGTTTTTTATAAAAATTGTCAGAAAAACAGTTTCAAAAAAAGAAGTTTCTATACTTCTATACGAGCAAAAAAGTGTTTGCAGATTCAGAAAAAAGATTGCGATTTTAAAAAATTAAACAAACTTATAAAAAGAAAGTAACAACGGAAATAACATTATGACGCATTCAGTTGTGCCTACATAAGATGAGACCTTGCATTTTTCCGCATGATAAATTCAAGCGAGGATGACGTTGATGATGGCAAAGACGAATGCTAAAAAGTTTTGAAAAGTTTAATCTTCAATAACAAATTGCGCTCATATTTTTTTTTATTCCAGAACGAATTTGTACGACTAAAAATTGCAGAAAAATTTGCTACTTTTCAGCATTAAAAATACGTACTTTTGTTCAGGCCAAAACTATATTTAAAATCACACTGACACAAATCTACGATGCACATCGTAAAAATAACAAGCCAACTGTTTACTCGCACGTAAATCCCTCTAATCGATCGAGCCTCGTCACGTAAATCGGATCAAGTATAAAAGCGTGCTTGAATAAAATAGTCCAAACGAAATTTTATACCGCTAATCCAGCTGAATATATATATATATAGTATATATTTGGATAAACACGTACGAGTTCCCAAGAAACGGATTACTTGTACATTAATATTAATGCGAATCGGCGTTCCTTCGGGAGCGACTGATGGTGTGTTATAAAAATAGAAATTAAATGAAGCGGAAATCCGTGATACGAATGAGGACCAATTGGGACCGCTGTTTATCGTGGGCTTGTTGCTGATTGGGCGCAATACGGGTGATATATATCCACATTGCAAAATGGTACCCACATGGCAGGAAGCGGTGACCCTCGCTGTTGCAATTAATTAGCCCACATAATGACACACCTTAATTTCTGATAACTGCCGTGTTACGCGTGCCCGTATTCAGTGCAATACAAAAAGTGTTGTGCCTCACCAAATTTTACCATCTTTAGATTTTATTAAATTAAAAAAAATTGAATTTAAGGAGAGGTTCTGATGAAGTTTTAACTATATAAATGAAGTTTATGGCAATTCATGTAATTGTAGCTATAATTATGTATCTTTTTTCCATGTAGGATACGACTACGTAAACCAAATTTGGTTTGAGACATTAATTTTTATTTGTAAGATTTTTTATTGTAATTCATGATTTAAATAACATATAAGAAATATTCTTAATACGAGAAAGGAACTGTAAAATGTGAATTTCAATCATATTCATAAAATTTTCCACAGTAAAATGAAGAAAAATAACTTTGTAAAGTAACTACTCCTTTAGTTGTTAATATTTTTTGCTGAAAATTTTTCGCTCTCGCATGAATGAACCTTCATAAAACTTAAAAGTTCACGATTCTTAACCTACAAAAATACCAGCTTAATCAGAATGTCGTTTTTATAGTCTCTTTTCACTTATAAAATTCATAAGTAAAAATAGTAGCTGCATGAATTTTTATAAATTCCTTCCTATAGCTCGAAACTCACTAGAATCTTGCCTCAAATTAAATTTATTGCAGCATTATAACTTGTTAATTAAGATATTATTGTAATCTCAAAATGCGAATCAGTTTACAAAATTTGTTCGGTTTCTTTGACTGAACTTTGAACCAGCGAAGATAGGGATCAAAAAAGTGCATTAAACCGCGTGTTTATGTCTGATGATTATAACTGAGAAAATTGTTGTCAGTATGTATCCAACTATTTTATGTCTGATTAAATTAATGTAGAAGTTTTGATTACACGCGCTGATACTCATAATGTCAAGTGATCACAGAAAAGATATATACACACACTCCCAGGAGGATGTTTTTCCGCGTGTACGTCAAGAAGAATTTTTGAATAGCCATTAGTTAATGAAGTTTGCAATTGACAACAGCTGCGGATTAATTAAGATTTATCACATTTCTATTTGAAACTCGTCAAGTTAAATTAAATTACAATTTGTAAGATAGTTTATGAATTTAATTTACCTAAAACTATAATATATATTTAAAGTAAAAAAGATTTGCATTGAGATATTCTGCGAGCAAAGCGACGAGCTTAATAAGGGGCGAGCACAGGGAAAGGAAAGAATAAAAAGATAGCGGTGCAACGTGCTTTGCAAGTGTGTGCGCGGCAGTATGCAGCGCAGTATGGCAGTAGTGTAAGCTCGGCCGAGTGACGGAAGTAAAGAGAAGGAGAAATAGAAAAGTGCGGAAAAAAACACGGCACAAGAGGGGCGGCAACAAATCACTGCGGTTGATGTAATATCCGTGCCGGCTTCGCTTTTTTTCGCACAATCGTGCCATGGGGATCATTTTTGTTTGGTCCAAAATAACGAGACACTTCACTGTAACACCTCTTATATATATATATCTATGTTATGCGTCTCTATTTTCCAACGAGACATACTTTAGTGCAGTAAAAATAATGATGCATTATTTTCTTCGATGCATTTGGTTTAGTTTTGTTTGAAAATTATATTTTTAGAAAGAAAGAAATTAAATTTAGAAAGTACACAAAAAAATAAAAATCAAAATGGTAATAATTTTTTTAATATAGAAAAGCAATTCGGCATCAATCATTTTTGCAGTCAATTGAAATTTTTTCTCTGACTTTTTTACTTATCTGAGCGCACATGTTAACCAACATTATTGCCAATAAAAAGTCACATTCGATCGAAATCGCTCATAAAATCGCAAAGTTAATGGGAAAAACATTTTAAAGCTTTACCAGAATGTTATAATATATGTGTAATCAGGGAACGGCAAGAGTTGTTTGTATTTGCGTGAAAATTTTTGTAGCTACACTCCCCGCGGGATAACGAAAAATTATTGTTTTATCACGCGGTGAAATCGGCGGATCGCGCAACAAGCAGCGTCCCGCGGAGCTCATCGTCCTGTCTCACCTCAATTTGCGAGTATAATTTCGCATCGATTGTCGACGTTCGGTTTCTACTACTAATCTAGTGTAATAATCTAGTGGCCGTGATCCATAAATTTCATTGCATACTGCCACCATTTCCTGTTCGCCTGGTTTAATTTTTCTTTTTACCATCATATATTCCAATGAAGTGTATGGTTTGGTATCTTCCAATGCAAATTTTCTACTCTAATTCAAAAAGATGAATGATTAATCGTCATATTAATAGAAGAAAGATAATGTCTTTTTTTCAATTATACTGCATTTAATGTTAATTTTTATGAAGAACACTTATTTCAACTTCAAATTTTCAATAAGAAAAAAGCAATTACTTGGTTTCTAATTTTTTAACCTGTGTTTAAATGATTAAAAAACTAGTTGATCTTTTGCAGACAAAAAATATCTGTTAACTTTTTATCGGATCTCGAAGTTGACTAATCGTATTATTTAATTTGCGGAAAAAATGATGTAATTGTTGGTGAAGAAATGCCGTTTGCGTAAAAAGTTCTAGGAGAGGCACTTTTCTCATATTTGCAGGCCAAATCGCGGCCAATTTCGAGTCGTTTTCTCAAACGCCGATCTGGCCAATTGTATATAAGCAGCCTCGCTTTCCCACCCTGCTGCTGCAAGTATGGGAACGCACCGTGATAAAGTGGAACGCGCTATACCTTGTCCATTAATACATATTTCATGTTGTTATTACGATGCGGTGTTACTCATAAGCGACGTGTAACGCGGCTGCGTGTTTCGCATCGCGTTTATTCTTTTTTCCATCTCATTCATTATCGTATAATCTTTTTTTTCAACAAAATAAAATTCACCTCTGCTTTTAATTGATGCTTTACTGAATTTTAAACTCTAAATTTAAAAGTAAAGTTCTCTTTCATTCTAACTCTTTACAAACAATTTAACATTCAGAGTTTTTTTTAGACAAAACTGTTTTTTTAATTAAAGCAAATAAGATTTTAATCAGCAAAATTTTTTGAGTTACGTAATTAGCTTATTATTTTATATTCAGCTTTTGACGATGATGGATCAATAGAAGCTAGTTAAAATGCAATCTGTTTCTGTTGAAGTAAGTATAACGGAATGTAAACTGGTTTATGAAGACAACGAAGCGACCGCACTTTATATTTGCTCTGTGTCACGAGGCAGCATATCCAGCTAGAATTCGCGCAAATTAAACAGACCGATGAAATGGGACAAGCAACCTAAACTCTCCGCAGTTTGCGTTTTAAATGTATTGATTTTTTCTTCAGCGGTCTGTGTTGACCAGACGTTTTTTTGTCAAGTCTCGATTTCTATTTATCATATTCGCTTGAATTTCGTGCTTCGATACAATAACAGATAATGGAAAATTGTTTTTTTTGCAGATACATTTTTTTGTTTTAAAATAAAAGTTCTGTTTGATTACAGAAAATGCGCTTATTTTTAATTGATTTTCAAAAGTTTTAATTAGCTTCAAACTGATCGTGATATTTTTTTAATTTCGTGTATGTACGGTTTGTACATACACTGCATAAATAATAATGTACTGACCAGCACAGTCGATAAGGTCGGATACATTATTTCCTTGACGTCGAGGCTGTGGTTTTTTGATGAGTTCATTGATATTATCCATTGATGGTACATGTTTCAGAAGCAAATTTCATTATTATTTTGATGGAAACCTTTCAAACTTTTTTTTTTTATTATATTTTATAACTTTGTTCATTTGCAGTTTTATTCTATAAAGCAACATTTTTTTACCGAATCCAATAATAAAATTTAATTTTTGTTTCATGTTGTGTATGAAAAGCAAATTGAATTATGAAAGTACTTTATACAATTAACAGAAAAAACTTGTTTAATTATTTGCCTTTGATAATAAACATGCACAAAATTTCAACGTTTTAAGTGCTGCAATTTTATATAAGTGAAGTATTCCTTCGAAATATAAAAATGCAATTTAAAAAATATTCAACAGCAGTTAGTGTCTTATTTATTTTGACAAGACTTTTTTTCTTCACTTATATATTAAATTTAAGAATAATAGTAAATTAAAATTGCGAAATTCAGAAAATGCATAGAAATTCTAAACACACGAAATACATATATTTTATGGAAATAAAGCACTTCTGCTTATGTAATGAAGTGTTTTTTTCGGCTGAAAAGGTAGAACTACCTTTGTCAATTCGTATATAAAAATTGTAAAAAAATTCCACTCTGTTCTTTAAATTCAAGGACAATTTTTTTTCGACTAAACTGAATTGCTCATAAAATTTGTAACAAATAACACGGTTTATTGATATACATGTATTATCTCTCATTCCTAGGCAAATAAATGTAAAACTTATTATTTCAGGTCAAAGTCTTTGCAAATGCACAATACCTCTAAGCGGCTTAACAATCATTTTATCGAGCAATACTAAGAGATATCGCACAGTCGATACCATCAAAAAAACCAAAAATAACCGTGTTTAGTATCAGCTTTGATACACATCTAAATAGAACAAATAATATTATTGAACGAAAAAATTCACGTGAATAGAATCAAAAATGCAAATAATTTTTGTTTCCTTAACAAATCATTAAATAATGTATAAAATGTTTATTTAATTTACTCTTTCGCTAATAAAGTTTTTTTGCAGTAATAAAACTAAAAAGTGATTATCATTAGGCGGAATACAATAAATTAACTTGTCAATAATCACCAAACTGCATTAGTTAACGAGAAATCACGGCGATTTTATTACACGTAATATAACTTGCAAATTGTGAGCCATAAATGTATAAGCGATCGGCACAAGTAAGGCATCATACAGGTCTCTCTCTCACACACATTTCAACTAGATGTGAGATAAATTTGCATAGTACACAGATATAAGTGACTGTGCTCACATTATTAAGCCAAACATAAATAGATACTACCATTAATATAAATATTAACACCGACATTCGTATTAATATATATATATATATTGTGTCACAATCTGTCGCGGTATTAATTTCAAATGCAAAAATTTCGCGTGCAAACTTTCGATTGGCATCGATTTACGATCTCTAATGATCAACTACGATAGTTTCGAATTTGTGAGACCTATATTTTCTTATTCTATTTAGTTTCAGTCATTTGCATCTTGTGGAGAAAATTTTCATGCTTTAAAATGAATAAGCAATGATGTTTTCAAATCATGAATATTAAATTGTTGCGATGTGAAAAAAAGAAATAAACTTTTATAGAAAAATACAACAAAATAAGTAAATAAATTTAATTAAAAATATTTCAACATCGTACTTTTGAATTTTATCTCTATCACTTTCGTATAAAAAAATGCGGCAATGCTTTGCGCAGAAAAAAAAATTCTTGTATTCGAAGCAATTAAAATGACTGAAATCGGCAGAGCGACTGAACTTTGCGAAACGAGTTCAAAACCGCCTTTTCATCGCGGCGCTCGTAACTTGGGTTGGAAATGATGCGCAAAAACGAGAGAAACGGCATCCCGCAACAAATTAAAAGCCGCCATTAAGGGTCGCTAAAAAAGTGAAAACAAAAAAATAACAAAAATTTTGCGCTACCGATTCAAGGAACAATTCGATTAGTGTTCTCTAATCCGGCGCGGACAGTGCCGAGCTTGTGTCAATTTATTATGTGTATACCCTTTGCTGATTTGCGCCTTGCCAATGACGGTGCATAACAAGATCGAATCGTCGAGTCAAGATTTGTATGCGATAACCTGCGTGCGTTCAATAAATGTCAATTAACTTGAACACGGATGGTCGTTTTTGCGCGCACTTTTTCTCCGCAGACAAAACTTCCCCCGGCAAAAGTTCACTCACATATAAAAGAGTTGATGTGTGTCTAAGGTCACGAATCGCTGCGGGCTTTTAAGAATTATTGTATCGATGACGAAATTTGCGATGTAAATACAATTTGAAATCAATTATCTGTTAGGCAAATAAAAAGAAAATAAAAATAACGACTCGTACTTAAGTAAAATTCTTATGAATGATTAAAGATTTATATTGAATAAATTTTTTTTTAATAATGATTCGTAGTAAAATAAAATTTATTATGTAAATAATGATAATGAAATTATATATGGAAATGATAATGATAGACAAAAAAAGTTCAATAAAGATGTAATTACCATGAAAAAGTATTTTTAATTTGAATTCATTAAATAAAACTAATGATAATGGTTATAAATGTGAAACGACTGATGATGAAAGGAAAAATTATGAGATTGTTATTATCAAATGATTTGTGATTATCGAATGTAAGAATCGTCAAATAATAATGAGAGGTGAAAATATATTACGATCAATAAAACGTCATATTATTTGTTGAAAGTTGAATGGAACAATAATCGGCAAGTTTTTTTTCTTTTTTAATTTAGAAAAAAGGTGGTATGAAAATGACTGGCTGTCAAAGTTGATGATAAATGAAAATGTCAGTAATTTGACCTTCTGATTTTTACAAGAAAAATATCGTACTTTATTTATACTCTCTAAATTTAAATGATTAAGAGTAGAAATTATTAAATGTCTATATTGAATGAAATAAATATACATCCAAATGACTGTTAGTTTGAATGTATGAGTATTTAATTTTATGATACATTTTCCAAGAAAAAAAATTTTAATTGATGTTATAATTTTGTTTTATAAATTATTGTATTACACATTAGAATAACTATAAATGTAAACAAGCGAGTAATTATATCTTGTATAATAAAAATTATATAACTATCTAAGCTAATGTGTTCTAAATTATATTTTTTTCATGTTGACATTACATGTTTCATCAGTTTGCGAAAATATGCAGTTAACATGCAATAATAAATATTTTCGTTGGACTGATTAAGCTGGTCAAGAAAAGATAATTAAAATATGATTATTACATAATTATACAAAACTTATAAAAATTATTATAATGACAAATAAATGTATATTTAACTACTCTTATGATTAGTTTTCTTACTAAAATTTAGCAATTTAAATAATTAATTGCAATGATGACTGAAGAACAAATTTCCGATACAAAATTATGTTTATTTTCATAATAATTCAACAGACAAAAATAAACGATAGCATGAAATATTCAATCGAAGTATGCAACAATAATAGCCATCCTAAAAAAGTTCATTTTATTAGACTTTAATAATACACTAGGCACATGGAATCACATCCTTTCTGCGTAAAAATTTTTATCCCTAACCGAAACAATTTTTACGACCGCGTAAAACTAATAAAACTAAATGGATTTTCGCACTCGTTACCGATGACCAAACGCAGCAATTCAACTGTACTTTTTTCACTCTAATCAAATTATACTTATAGACTGAAGCTTTACTATACAGAGAAAACAATAAAATTCATTTTACAGTAACAAAATTAATTAGCCCATTTGAAAAAAATGTTAATACTAGATCAAAACTACTGTAATTATAATAATTCAAAGAAAAAAAGCTATTCTTAAAACTAAAAAAATACTATGTATAATTATTCAGAAAAAAGAATTTATACTATATCATTTTTATTAATTATTTTTGTTTTTCAAATTCGAAAATTTTATCTGAAATCAGTGTAATTTCAAAATAACGAACGCAAGAAGCTTTTACATTTTTCGCAATCAAAATCGGTGCGCTGTTGCAATTTCTTTCAATCACATTTTTTGCGCTCAATGTATGATGCAATCGATAATGCGTTGCAGAGGGAAATAAAATTTTTATCGCACTAAACCACTTTTTCTGGAACATGATTGATCAACTCTGATGCCAATCAGTATACACACAATAACATTTTTCCCCCTTAATTCCTTTTTTTCCACTCATCTTTAATATAAACTCTTAACAAATGATTTGTTTGCAATTTTTTTATGCTTATTTGACACTTTTTTTTCAATGCCATAACGTGTTCTACGTCAAATGAGATAAGGTAAAGTGTTAGTTATATCAGTTTACCGCGAAAGGCGTGTCAAGCATATGAATGTATCGTGGTATGACCATTTATTATTGGTTCAAAGTATTGATAATACAAAAAATAAAAAGAAATCAAACAAAAAATTATGAAGAAAAAAAATTGAAATGAAAGAAAGAAAAAGAAAATTCAATTACTCAGAACTTTTTACTCAAATTTTTGTGAGTGATGATAATGTGACATAAATATTTTGATATTTAATTAAATTTTTAAAATAACTCAGATGACTAATTTTTTAAAAATATTTTTAGGATTAAAATAGCAATTCTCTGAAACAGCCTAACATAATTAAATGGTATTACTTATTTTGTTTTTATAATGTTTCCCGAAATAGCGATACTCGAGAAGGGGATTTGGTCCCCATTTAATTAGTTGTTTTCCCCCAGTTCTCCACGTGTGACCGTATCCAATTTTGTTAATCATACTTTCTTAATCATCATCTTTGATACTCGTGACGTAAGCATCTTTTTATTTCGACGCAGTAAATCGAAATTTGGAATGGTCGAATATTGCATATCGAACGTCGTTCAACAGTTGCTAATTAACTGAAAAAGCGTCATATTTTTGAAAACCAATTATCCTCAAACGTGTGTTTTCTAATTTTCTAATTAAAGTCATCTGCCATTTGTGTAATGGAAGTCACGTTATATTTTTAGATGGTAATTTTGGTGAATTTTATATATATATATATTTGAGTAATATTACAATTTAATGTTTCTTTTGCCAGAAATCGATTTACATTTTCGTTGCATGCAAATTGATTTTCTTTCAAAGTTAAATTCAATTCTTAAATTTAAATGAAATTGGAGATTTCGTTAAAATACAAATGTTCAGCTCGTTTTTTGCTTATCTCTGAATACATATTTTTTTGTCCAAGTTGTATGCTGAGGATTTTAAAAAGTGTTAAAGGATTTGAATTTAATTTCATATCAACTCAATTCTAAAATAGCTTCAAGAAGGAAAAAAAAATTAAAATATACTTTAGCGTAGAAATATTTTTTTAAAAAAATAAGTCAGAAATTGTTGCAGAGTGATATTTGTTCTTTTTGCAAAGTAATTAAAATAAAAATGAAATTTTTTTGATTAATATCAATGTAATAAGAATATAACTCAGTCATAACACTTTATGTTCGTTGACATTTACGAGTTGACATCATGTAGAAAATATTTCGGAGATAATAAAATATTTGAATATTATTAGAGATTGTAATATTGGAAACGTGTCTTTGAGAAATTTATGATTTTTCTTCAGAGGCATACGATAAAATTAGAAACATATCTTATATTTTATATTTCTTGTCTAAAGAATCTTTTTAAAAAATTGATAAATTTATTTTAATTTTAAAAATTTGAAAAACAATTATTTAAAAATAT
>JABFPM010003304.1:0-14621 GCA_022817325.1 Idris sp. 1 HC-2018 | reverse complement strand
AATGTTTTTGGTTCGCCACCTTGGCGGCCATTTGGATTTTGAAAATATTTTTTAGATTTGCTTGAAGAAACTCAAACTACACTCTTTTACAAGTTTCTGTTTTAGAAAAAAGAAAGTTAAATCAATTACAGCAAAGTTTAAGTTTTGAATCGCGATATTCGATCCGCCATTTTGTTTTTTTAGAAATCTGACTTCAAATTCATGTTCAGCGGCTTCACAAACCCTGTACTAACAAGTTTCATAAAAAAAACTTCATTTTTCTATGAAAAAAACCAGTTTTACTAAGGTGTGCCCTTTTTGGGCACACTATGGGTCAAAGGGTTAAACGAATACGTTAGCGTAATACACGCTACTTGTTTCTGTTTGATTTGCACCACAGACGATATCGCGTCCCGTTGCAAAGCTCCTTTTGTCATGTTTGATTCATTTGATTGCAGCTGCAGATCTATGGCCATTTCAAAATGATGATTAATTCGAAATTGCCTTGTGATTGTATTTATTTTATTGCATTACATTTCAAAGTCCATTACTTATAAATGTCATTTTATCGAATCGGAGAAAAATACCGAGTCACGTATTTCTTTTAACAAAAAGAAAGAGAAAAAAAAGAATATATGTTCATTCTAGGTTTTATGTAATTTTTAATCAAATATTTATTAATTTCTGTGAAATAATTGTTTCTTAATCAACGAACGTGTGAGTAGCATATGGCTTTGGTTCAAAACATTTTAAGAGTAAACAAACGATATTTTAATGAAACTAACTAAATATTACGTCTATCCAATAGAGTTGTGTTTAATCTACCTATATTATAATGCAGTAAACAGTTTTATTTTTGATACAAAGTTATGACGTGGAGCTTCACTTTGTCACAAACAGTCTTTCGTCTTATTTTTGCCTGATAATTTTTTAACAAATTTTTGTCGTTATTAGTTCGAGTCTGTTTATACGTTGTAACAGAATTAAGGGTGTGTTTTTGTTCGACTCTTCGACGAGCATCGAATTCTCAAATAAAAATTTCATAAACAGGTTAACATCAAAGCAGTGTGCCGAAGTCGGAGTTGGCTTTTATCCGATAATATTTAGTTGTGCAGTGTTACGAGACCGTGGCCCAGGGCCAAACTCAAAATCGTGACGTGGTTTGTTGTAGTCATGGTAACTTCTGATTGTATCTTTTTCATCTCGAGAACGGTGATTGAAGAAAGTATTTTTCGCGGAACAACGGAATGTCTCTATGAAAGTCAAAGATGTCGACTTTCAGTGAGTAGTTCATTTCAAAGAGATATAGAGGATTTTTAGTTTGATCTAGAAATCAAGAAAGAAAGTGAATAAAATGGTCATTAAAAAAAACTGAACGACTAAATATTGAAAGCTGTCGATGCAATTTTGTTCATCAAATCATCATAAATGAAATATTTTCTTTTTTATCGTAAAACTGTCTCTGTAAATACGAGTTGTTTTTCACAAAGAAAAATTAATTATCTCTATTTGAAAATACATTTAACATTTATTTTTTATAAAAAATGCAATTAAACAAAACTGAGAGAAGCAAATAATTAAAATTTGTTGATTAATTAATTGAACAATTCATTATTAAGAACACATTTTTTTCACTTATTAGATAAAAATTGAAGTATTTAAAATTTGAATGTATAATAATTTTTTAATTAAGTTTTCATAAATAAAACTATTATCAACAATAATGCTGAATATCACACTTCTAATTATGAAATATTATTATTATAATTATTATGAGAGAAATTGATCAGGATCTTTTCATTTAACAATAAATCAAATCAACTTTATCTTATGACAAAAATTAAAGTATTTGCAGCACGTCCGTAATATGGTATTCGCAACGATTCTAGAACTTTAGGCATTCTTCATTCCAAAATTTTTTGTACATTACAATTAGATCCCCGAGCGATTTCATTATTAAACTGCGTTGTAATTTTTCCCCTCTCTCCCAGTCATTACTAACCCGAAAAAGTGAAGTCAAAACTCCGGCTCGAATTTCGCTTTCTTGGGGCCAATGTTCTGACGGAACAAAGTAGTCGCAAACTGATTCAACGGAATTAGCTGTGCACTTGTTTTACCGCAAACTTTTTCTCCTAATTCTTTTGTTTTTTCATTCGCCCCCTTTTTTGTAGGTCTCTTGTCGTGAAACGAAGATAACGAAACGGAAGTTGGTTAAAATAACTTGCCGGCTCATGACAACGAGCCTGAGTTAGAATAGTGCCTAGAAGCTAGGGCCCTGCTCGCTTTAGCGTCACGCTCGGGGTTTTGTGTATGCTTGCGAAATTCTCTCGCAGAACGCGAGATTAGACGGATGGTAGCCCAGGGAAATTTAACCAGGTTACAAGCAGACGAAGCTCCCAGAAAATCGTTTAAGCGGTCCAAAGAGCGAAGATTAAAGCTCTGCTAACGCGGATAGAATCTAATATGAAACTGTTAAAGGCGTTTTCGGTGTGTTGCGGCAACTTTTCGTCTTTTGAAATTTGCATGAGACTCCAAAGAACAAAGGCAAGAAGATGCCATATCGTGTATTTATCACAAATTTTATCGTCATGGAAAGGTAAGCTGTTTCGTTCACGTTCGTTCGCACTTTGTAATTTGAACATTCTCGGCTTTCGTGTTGAGTAAATATCTATCTTCTGGATTTACTTTATTCCTGAATTTCTTTAAAATTCATTTTTCTTTTCTGGAATCCTGTTTCGTGAAAAAGGGCTTGCATTTCAGATATTTTTGAAACAGTACAAGTATCCGTAAACCTGCAAAAGTTTTATTTAAATTGGCATTGACTTACAAAGACACAAAATTTGTCAACAAATATATGGTAGCCTTTGAAAGTGCAATTTTTTATAAATTTATTAATTATTCTACAGTTTAGTTTGAATTTGATCTGATATTTTTTATATAAAGTTTATCTGATATTTTAAGCCCTAAAATCTGTCAATATCAATTAATTTTAGATTTAAATTCTCTTAACTCAATTTTATAATATTTTTATGTTACAGTTTTGTACGTAAAAAAATTTAATTATTTCCTTATCAAGCATAAAATGTTGTTAAAAATTACAAAAAAAGCTGTGTACAATTTTAATTAAATTGTTATTAATTATTTTCAAATTATTCAATTAAAACGCTATGTTTAATGGGTTCATAAAACATAAATTAAATAAACGTAGTAGTTGAGCGAATTTAAAACTAAATAGTTTTACCGCTGACCCAACAGAGGCTAATAGATTTTCAAAGTAGGTCAAAATTGCACATCCAATAACCTCATAAACACCTACCGCGTGTTAACGTGGTAATATTCGAAAATTCAATTTTCATTACGCTTTTCGGACTGATTGATCTTATCGTCGACACGACAACTGCAAAGTTTAGACAGTACATAGATAATGTTAAATTGTTTTGTGTTATGTTACAAAGAGTTTGGAAAGCTTACTTTTTGTTTCGGCTTGAAAACTTTGCTTTTCTTATTTGACTCAAAGATATTTTTCTTACTGTTTGTCGAAGCAGAGTGAAAAAAGGCTCAAACTAGTGGATGGAAAACTTCTTTTTTTTTATTATTATTCTCTCATTTCAGTTCAACTGATAATGATTTCATTGAATAGATTACTTTTAGCAAAACAGGATGAAAGGGAGCAACACATAAATTCTTTCGATACAACGGTCCATGAATTATCGAAACTGTAATTCGTTGTTGGTTGTGCTCACTGAAAACAAGATAACGTGTGCAAAACGAGCATAATCCCCGATGCTGATTAAGGAAGTGGCAAATAAAAAGTTTAGTTGCTCGCATAAATTTATTGCTACTGAATTTTAGCTGATTATACTGTAAAATAAATTAACAAAAAAAATTGTTACCATTAATTGACGTCATTATGACGTAACATTTCGAATTATGATGCAACTCTTACAGAAAAGCTGTAGATTATTGACAGTGGCAGTGGTCATTGTAGTGTTTAGAGGACATATTTTGGTCACGTATAGGTTGAATTTCGTGGTGTGTATAGTCGTGTATTAACGTATGCAATAATGTACGTATACAGTTATTATACCCACATATATAAAGCAACATATACTGGGCGTTATATACCGCATATAATTTGATACCTAATACAGTGGCAAGATTCAAAATTTGACGGATAAATTAATTTATTGAGTATTATCTACAATTGAATTTAGGAATATTTATTTTTAGAATTATAATTCAAAATATTAATTTTAAATATTAAACTTTGAATTAAAAAGTTTTAATAACAATTGTAGGTGAAATAAAAATTCAAAGTGTAAATTGGATGTTCTGTAAAACGTCAGATAATGTAAAATAAAAAAAGATATTGACAGCAAGTTTGTCAGTTTTTCCCCTTTACGTTATATTTAAGTTATGATTCGCTGAAAGTTTGCTACAAAATCATAAAGGGAATGAAACAAGACGTAGAAACTAGATTCGTTTTTTTATACTTCGTTCGGAAAATTACGGTACGATCAAGCCTGATGAATACGAATGAAGCAATTGCTTTTTACCTAACTTTTTGCAGCATTTGCATATCCAAGTTTGCTGCAAAAATGCAACTTCCCTGATTACGTTGTGTCCCCGCTAAGACGAGTACGCTTTCTTTTACTGAACATTGCGCATTAATTCGCAAATGATTGAATTTTTTTATGTACCCAGTGATAAATCGTTCATTGAACTTGCGCAATTTAAATAGCTTTTGTATTGATTTACAAAGTTATTAATTGTATTATTTGAATTCACTATTATCCTGTGTCAAGTCAAAATCAATATTTTTTTACACTCACATAAATAAGCTGTTAAAAAATCGATATTTTTATTAATTGTAAAAAAATAAGTCATAAAAATCATGGTTACAAAATACAAATGATTGAAATTTGCAACAGAAACAATGACCATAACTTTTTTTCTTTCTTTTGTATTTCCTGCATGTTTCAAGTTTCCAGCTCATCTTGAGCACAGAACACGTAAGAACGCTCATGCATTCCGTAGAAAAGTAACGGCGGGTAATGAGAGTTTGTTCTGATGTGTGGACTGAGAGACCTATTATGTAATATGTCAACTGCTACGCTCGTGAGACTAATGTCATCAAAACTCATGTGAAACGGGTGTTTTAATATGCATGCGTTTTAAATTTGGAAAAGACCGTATGTCAGAACAAAAGAAACAAACACGAGGTATCAGCGAAAAAAACGAGGGGAATTAATACTTTAGTGTCGTCAGTTTTAAAATTTGATTGATTTCAAATATGCAACATGTTGTGAACGAGAATAGCCAATTTCAAATTGTTGTGCAATACTTGATAAATTTTTCTTAGAGTGTTGTATTCGAAATGAGTTTTGCTATGCTGTAATATTAATTATTTTTGCAAACAGAAACAAACTTTTTTAATTAAAGTATAAATATGTGTTTTATGAATATATAATGTACAAAGGACACTCCAAAGGATTAGTTGACATAACAATTTTTTATTTGTTATATAAATCGTTTGTTTGAGCGAGTGCAGCTTTACTGCAAAAGATTTTTTGTATTTACTCTGTGACAAAAAAAAAAACAGATTTGTTTTTTACACAGTTTTGCATGAAAAACAAAGTGCAAAACACCAAGGGCTTCTCTTCACTTGTTTGTCATCTATTAAAAAAAACAACAACAAAAAAGTCTTTTTGACAGTTTTAAAATTGGAAAATGCTAATAATGTTAGGCATGAGGAATAAGTAAATTAAAAGAAATGACGGAACACATTCATGTAAAAGATGTTATTTCAGAGGCAAAAATTTTTTTTTTCCATCCGTTTTTTTATTTTTCCAAACAATAATTTAAAAACTTTTAGAAACAGCAAAAAGTTCTAAAAAACGAAGAAAATAAAAATTACTAATTAAAATGGATTCGAATGTAACAATTTACATTTTTGTCGTTTATAAAATGCATGACAAAAGCAATTTATTTTCATTCGAATAAGTTAATAATGATTTTCGTCTGTTTATGTTTAGCTTTTATTTTCTCATAATAATTTCCTTGGTCGACATTCTGATGCTACTATACAGTCTTGACGTAAGAACAGTAGATGAGGCTGTACGTTAGGCAGCTCGAATGCTCTTTAAATGTCTCACTACTTGCCGGGCCATTCTTTATCCCCGAAGCAAAAAAAGGCAGCAAGCTTGCCGGGAAAAAAGCAAGCTTCGCAATCGGGTTCTTGGTTCCTCTGCAATTCATTGTCCTTTTTTGAAATCTCTTCACAATCGCGCTCATATTTTCCGCCTAGTCAAGCTACACGTATTATAGTTATCATTATCGTTCCGCGGACGCATCGATGGACTCTTCCATTCAAGCAAGAATTCTACTTTTATCCCGTTTCGGAATATTGGATCCGGCGTAAGATTGCGGAGAAAGCCGCAGCAGTTCTTTGCATTGCAATGCTATATCATCATGTAGATTTTCATATATATATATATATATATATATTTCCGCGAACCTAAGTCAATTGTCCCAATTTTCCTCGTATGCGTTTTTATAAAACACTTGTTCCAAAGAGCAGACGAGTAACGAGAACACATTTTTTGTTTAGAGTTTATCGTAGGAAGCTTTTGAACAGAAAAAGATTATATTAAAATTTTGCTAATAAGACTGAAGTTTGCGGGACAAAAAAGTTTTATAACAATTTTTTTTTCTTGTCGAATATTATTTATTGTTTCTTTTGGTTTTTGGTTAATTGAAAAGTAAAAGAACCGTTGAAAGATCATATAAACAAGGTGGTCATTCATTGGGACCATTCCTGTATTCTTGCACTCTAAAGTAAAATGTAACAAATAAATAATATACTTTTTATGTTTAAACTGACCAATAAAAATATATAAATAACAATCTATATAGTTATTTAACGAAACATTAACCCTGTGTGGAATTGACATTTCAAAATGAGCATTTCAAAAGTTGAATATAAAATATTATTAATTAGAACAGAAAGCAGACAGCAGATGTTTTGAAAAAAAACCTTAACTGCACTTGACTTCAGCATTTATTTCAATAATCCGATCATTCGTTGAAGACTTATCTATTTAATGTTTTCCTATTTTCGTTCATCCCGATGTTTTTTCCTATCAAATTTTGGAGATCTCTCGAGAAAAAAGATTGCACGGCATTTGCATGCAACACTTTTTATCAGCAATCGGACTTGGAACTCGAAAACTTAACACATTCTGATGTGTCATCGATAAATCGAACACATTGGTTGAATAAAAATTCAATGTCCATTTGGCTACGTAGAGTCTAGTAGTGGGACGTGTTCTATGCGTCGTCACGTTTCGAATCTCCTGTCGCTAGTTGGCTGCACGCTCCTTTCAGCTATCTGCCTGTGCTAAAGGAAAAAAGAACCAGGATAAGATAAAAACATAGAAAAGAGGAACAGAAAACCCTTTTACTTCTGCACTCTTCTTACGCTGCGTTTGCTTTCTCTCTCTCTCTCTCTCTCTCTCTCTCTCTCTCTCTCTCTCTCTCTTTCTCTATCTATCTATCTCTTTTTCTTTCTCTTGCTCTAACTTTTGCCCAACTGCATTTCAGACGGTAGTCCGCACAAGCTCGGCAAATAGACAGAAAGAAAGACAGAGGAAAACGGAGAAGTAATTGTGGTAAAAGGATTTCTTTTACGACTACATGTCCGCCCTTTTCTGTCCTGCTTTGTTGCAATTTCGCATCCTTGTTTCAGCATTACTGATACAATGGAACAAGATATACCGGCTTCTTTGTCTTCTTCTGCTTTCTTCGTTTTTTTTTCGTCGTTGCTTTCTGCCGGCTTCTATTTTTTTTGGCCAGTGCGCGCATCGCCTTGATTTATTGCTTCAGATTTAATTATTTTCGATCGAAGCCAGCCGCAAGTTTACAACGCGCTAAGGACAAGAATAAGCTTCTAAGTTGATTTGCGAAACTGTTTTTTCGCTTCGCCGATTCGGAAAACAAGCTTAGTCGCGAATAACAATCAACGTGTTTTATTCGAAAACGCATCGCTGCTTTCTGCTTTTCAGAATTCGTCAATTTATGTTGTCGCAAATTTTGCGTTCACCGTGCGCAACTCGATCGATGATCAACGACGGTTTAAGCGCCGTTATTTATCGCCCGTGATTTATCGTCCGGATGTATCGGCTGAAATTTAAAAGGATCTTGAAACAGTACAACATCGACCCACTGAAATTCGTATAAATCTTGTTGATTGTAGTTTTTAATTTTGCTGATGTGTTGTTTAAAATATAGTATCTTTTAAGATACTTATGTGCTTTTATTTCACTCATAAATCTTGACTCAACATTTCAATTTCAACGTTCCTTCTTCGTAAGTACGTCAATAAATCATCAACAATCATATAAATCGAAAGACGTTCAAGAAAATAGAATCAAAGTAACATGGGCTTTTTTCTGAATTTAATTTCAAAGATTTCGGAGGAGAAACTTTTAGACATAAATTTAAGGTGCTTTTATTTTTAACATTTGATAATTTATCTTTTATTCAACAGGTCCGTTAAGTGCACTAAATTTTATTTTAATTTTGTTTATTTAAACTTAAAATTAATAGCGGGGCAGAAAAATAACACATTTACACGATTTGACTTAAAATATAAATTATTCTTCATTATTTTAAATGTATTTTCCTACTTTGTTTTAATTATTCAAATTTACAGAGATTTTTTCTGACCTATATTATTTGAGAGTGTTATAAGTACACATTTTATTTTCACCAATTCAACCTTTAAATTATACACACCAGAACTACATTAACGTTAATAAATATACATCTGTATGTTGATATGCTATACGAAAAGTGGCATTTTATTTTTCTTCAAACTAAATAACATTTCATATAATTTATAGGTTTTACAAGAGGGTTAATTCGATATTCCACGGAAATTAATGCCAGATCTCATGAAATGCCTCTAAACGCACCGCTTATGATATTCTTGGGGAAAAATAATTTCGCGACACGAACGTGACATAACATTTCTTTTCGTTGAAAATAAAATTTTTTATTTGTCCGTAAAGTAGTGCTCTGTAAGCGAGATTACTTCCCTGGATGCTGTGGGAGTCGTGAATCGAAAGTAAAGCGGGGAATAAAAAGAGGCCAGCAGCAGCGCGGTATCGAAGTTCGGACAATAAAAGTGCAATTAAACGCGAAAAATATATTACAGGCCGTCGTCGGCGAGTCGCTTTCAAGAAAAAGAGAGAATAAACTGCAAAAGCTGCGACTCGAGAAACGAGGAATTAACCTAGTTAGAGAAGATAATAGCCCGCGACGAATCTATTCTTATAAGCCATTCAGCGGTCTGCCTTCTTGCGGGAATGAGCGCGTTAGTGTCCATTCGTCTTGCTCTGTCCCGTTTAATAATGCTGACTATTCGGCGTGTACCAATTTTGATCCAGAACAGCCGGCTTGGGTCACTTGTTTCGTTGATATTTCGTCGAATTATGACTGTTGGAAATCAGCACTGATGTGCCCAGTCGAAAGAATCTGCTTCGAAGAAGTTATCATGCTTGGATGGTTCAGGGCGCGTCAGGCGGAGATATAAAAAAAAGAAGGAGCAAAACTTTTTTCCAATGCCATTATTATAGCAGACGCAGGTGGCCGTTATTTGAAATGAAGTTGGCGAAATTAATGTTGGAAATTGAACAATTTTTGCAATTCTAAATAAGGGAATTGGAAGATTATGTACCAATTAATCCGATTATGAGAAGAGTGGGAGAGGCAGGGCTAACTGGACCATCGACAAGGATGTGGTTGCAGTGGGATGATGAAATTCAACCGCGAGACCAAACATCGATTCGACTGAAATTGTACGAGAGCAGCGAGAGTATTTCGATCGTACCATTACACTCAAATTGTTAAGAATGAAAATTCAGCTATTGAAGTTAATATTAATTTTCGTTGCAAAACTGCAAACTGGAAAGAGTTTGCTGGAGCAACAAATGACATTATAACGATTCATTAGTTCGTGCTGTTAACTTGTATAAACTGACAGTCTAATATTATGTTATTCACTAAAGGTAATGTTTTGTTATCAACTTGAACAATTATGGGAGAGTGAGAAAAAAAACAAATTAAGTCAAATTTAAAAGTTTCATATAAACTCATTACCATAAATTTCCTGTAAATTGAGTCTCTGTATCTGTAATATTTTCTTTTCATACTATTTAGAAAGAAAAAAAAACTTTTTCTTCTATACATTTTTAATAAGAAGCTCATGTTTGTATCTACTTGACCATTTTGTTCAATTGAGCCAACCTTCTTTGCTGAGCATTTCACTGTGCAATGGAGTTAGCAAGAAAATTTGGTTTCGTTTTGCGGTGACCTTAAATTTGAGATTAACATTTCAAATTTAATTGGCAAAGGTAACGTTGAAAAAGCGCACGCGCACAAACTATCTGGAACGCTAAGCCGACTGTCGAGTTAAAACGTAGCAACTCATACAATTGTTGGGCTTGTGTTTCGTTGCAACGACAATTTTTCCCCGCGAGGCAGTTAAGAGGCGCTTGTAACAAGCACGCCCGTATAGTACGTCGAACTCGAGTGGCTGAGAGCACGCGCGCGACCCTTCGTTAACGTTCATTTTGTCTATAGAAAAATATGTCTCATAAAAGTTTGCGTAATCGTTTGGGAAAATACTCGAAGCTGCGCGCCAATTGTACATTTCAATATTTACATCATTTTATGTTATTGCGAACAACACCCGCTTTTATGCTTGTTATTATTATTATTATTATGAGTATGTCCATTGGTACACTGTAAAACCGATGTATTTGAGCAGGAATTAGCGCCCGTAAATATTTATGCGGCGGTGATTACCATTACGTTCGTTTTCGAATATTTTCAGTAGAGCTCAAAGAAAATAATAGTGCAACCCGCTACACCCGCAGGACTGCTCTGCATATATGTATAATCGTGCTTAACGTTTTGTCAAGTGCAATTTCAATTAATCATATACAAAATATTATATTAGTCTGCTGAATTGATTAATTTTGTTTTAAATCACTACTTTAAAAAAATATATATATAAACAGCTTAAATTTGCTTATTATTTTACGAGTGTCTCACAGAATCGATAAAATAAGCATTTCACTATTCGTTAAACTCACTTAATAGAGCTTCAAATATTTTTCACTTTTCCACGTTGAATGGTAAACTGGAAAACGTAATCTTGGCTAATCCTTTTTACCAACTTTTGCGCGAAATGAAAAATGACAAAACTGGAGCAGATCATTGTCAAAAGCGACGTGCGTACAATTCTTCCTATCTGGATGACATTTTTTCTTGGGCAACGTTTACTTATGTATTTTTGCGAATGCACGTGAGAGCCAGCTAAAGCGATTAGTGTTTTTACGCTGCCAGATGTACCGTTACGTTATAAAGTTTTATCGCAGGAATATGAAACGTGTCGACTTTTATCGTCCGTCTCTTGTAAACAAGAGACGGACGATAAAAGTAGAAGTACCAAGAGGCGTTATAAGGACGCGCAACGTCAGAAATAAGTCCCGCTTGCAAATTTTAAATTGTCGCTCAACGTGTCTCGGCTTGGGTTTATCTTATATTTACTTGCAAACATTGTTTTTAGGCTCCGGGCATTGAGAAATGTGTGTCTACAAAAATAATGTAGTCAAGTGTCACTGAAGGGAGGTTAATGATTTTATCATGCAAAATAGCTTTATTTCTGCAGTCACGTTGTTTTGTATAAAAATCAACGGAGCAATGGAAATTGCACTTCATCTATTCCTTAAAGCTCTTATTTTAGGCTTGGAATATTCAGATTGTGTCATTAACCATTGTGTATGGTTGATTCAAACATTCATCAAATAAAGTTTGTTATTTCTGTGTTTTTGAAAATTGATTACGAAGGGAAAATTTTTTGTGTACATCAGTTTTTGTGCACACTTTATAAACAGTCAATCACCGCTCATATTAATTCGTAATTGTAAAACAAAGAACTCAATGTTGTTGTCAATCATCCTGTCATATGAAAGATATGAGTTCACTGAAAAAAAATATAGTTCAATTGAATTTAACTAAACTCTTTTGAAGGCTTATTAATTTTTACTTTTGTTTTACAAGATTCATTTAAATTTCAATTAATAATTTAGACTTTAAGACAAATCGATATTTGAAAATGTATGATTAAAACGAAAAACCAATTAATCCTTCTGCCCGTACACCTACCCAAATTACTATATGATGATGAATACTAATGTAAAGTCTGTTAGCAATTATACTGTCATTCTTAAAACAAAATATTTTAATTTTCCAATAGTAATTTATTTAATCTATTAATGCCTAAGATTGCATGATGTATTCCGATAGATTAAAGTGTGTTCTTGCAGATTCCAATAAAAAAATTATTTTTTCCCAAAGAAAAGTCAGTATGGATGCTTTTATGCAAAAAAGGAGAAAATTTTAAACATTTTTGATTGTTATTCAACTACAGGTGCATATGAAAATTAAACTTCATAATTACATTATGAAGTCTGATCAAAAATGTATTCTTGATTTCAAAATGGCGGGTAAAATGAACTACAGTTCCATTGAATATTTGCTTATTTATTATAAAGAAAATTAGAAAAAAAGTTCTTAATAACACACTTAGACAAAAAATCGGTAACCTTTACTATAAATTTTAGTTGGTTTTTTGGTCAACTTATCTCTAGTTGAGTAATGTCAACTCGGCAATGTAGTAAACTTAACCATACGTGACAGTTATTGTATTAAAGGTTACAGAAGTGCAATTTTTGTTCGATACGTACCCGTAAATATACAGATGTTAAATCGAACAATAAAAATATTATTCTATTTAATGAATGAATATTCAGTATATTAAAAGTTGTCAGTTATTATAATTCATGATTTTAAATCCATTACAAAGAATGATTTATATCTAATTTTAAACTATCACATCAGTTTATTTTTTTTATCACACCATAAAACTGACTAGAAAGTATAGTTAACATGAATATAGTCATAAATATTCTAGTTGTAATTAATATATTTTCACTTACATTAACTATAAATGCCTCAACTACAGTTAATTTAACAACGTGATTTTTCCTGAGTGCAGAAATCAATTCAATTATCAAAAAAGTTTTTGACTAGTCTTCACAATGCGATTTTGAGTTCGTAATGCGATAAGTTCCATGTGTAATTCTGGTCTAATAATAAGTATAATTTTGATTCTTTTTCCAAGTAAAAACTGCATTTAAAAAATGAAAAGCTTTAATTGTTTTTGTTTTTTTTCTACAAAAGCCACCATACTAAATTTGATTTGAAAAAAATGAATTTCTCTTATCGGAATCTGAAACAGCACACTTTAATCTTTCAGAATATATTATTGATACATTTTTGTATTAAATTACAAAAAAAGATTGTAAAGTATGCAATCTTCGGCGTTAATTGGTTAGATTCCCAGGCAGCAAAATATTGTTGGCACGATGTCGGCCAACATCGGATGACATTGCCAGACAATTTCGAACCAATGTCAAGCCAATGTCGAAATGTAACACCTAATCGACATCAAAAGACAACATTGCTTCTGCATAGCCAGCCAATATTGTTCCAATATTGTCTGCCAACATTGATTAATTCCCACGTAGCAAAAAAATCACATTAAATCCAATTAAATTTTAATTATTATGTACACTTTAAATTATTTATAAGTTTTTTCAAGAGATTATGTAAAATAACTGTTACTTTATTGCATACATTAACCTTATTTGTAGTATTTGTATTTGGAGAAAAAATCTCTCCTATTGCTAAGAATCGAACTCTGGTCCCACAGGTGATAAGCCGGATCGTTACCTACTCAGCTATGACGGTTGACCAATTTTCATGAAACTTTTTTAAATTATAGAGAAAAGTTGTCAAATATATGAAAATGACAGAAACTGATGAAAATTTGAGAGAGTATATATTTTATTACTGCCAATTTTTATTTGAAAATGTTTAAAATAAAGTGTGGTTTTTAAGAGTAGTAAAATCTGTTAGTAAATGGAAATATTAAAAAAACAAAAAATAGTTGAATATATTTGTAAAAAAACTACTTCTAGAAGTTAAATATTTTTAGCGAAGAATGTTTTAAGTTAAAGGTAGTTATTAGGGATGGAAAAAATTATTAATTATACAGAATTTTTTGTTTATTAATAATTATAATTATAATGTTCAAGTTTATTGTGTTATGAATTTTTTTTATCTATTTCTGTATATTTTATTCTGTCTATATTTTTAACATTTTAGATTAACAATAATTTTAACGAATAAATTAATTTATCTGAAATTTAATATAATAAAATCGTTTAAAGATTGAACATTAACAAATGTAATATTATATCAATAAGTCAATAAAAATGGCAACGTCATCAATTTAACGTCGGCCCAACTTGAGAGAAGCTGCAGCAAAACAATCACCGTCCGGCTGGCAAGGATATACAAAAAGTGCAACTGCAAAATTGCCGTTAACCAGTGCAAGACGAAGAGTTGCGCATGTTTTAAAAATAACCTCTTGTGTAATTCGCGTTGCCATTTAAGTGGGCTTTGCTGTAATAAGTAACTGCAAGAAAAATTAATCCAATGATCAATAA
>JABFPM010003303.1:0-14621 GCA_022817325.1 Idris sp. 1 HC-2018 | reverse complement strand
AGAGCGGATCCCGAACCACCGTCCAGTTCGGCTGACACTGCACTACTAACCGGCATGTACGTGGTAGCGGCCATCTACGACCTGGCAGATACCCCCGAAAGCCCCGACTCGCCACCAGAGGCAAAAGACAGATACAGTGAAGCTCGAGGCATCCAGATCACAAAAATCTTCTTTAGAGTTTCTGAGGAAATCAAACTTCTTTCTCTGCTGGGTGTTCACAAGAAAAAAAGCAAACTGGCGCAGTCGGATTGGTACTTCGGGCCAAAGTGGTGTTTGAGCACTAGCGGTTGTTCACTGACAGTTTGCGGTGTCTTTTGAAAACACCTCGCGCATTGTCGACGGTCATCTTGGGACTCTGGAGAAGGCCAGACAGGAAAACTCGCGGAATATTTGGACGAAACTATTCCTGGACCTCGCGCACTTTTCTTGCTAGCTGTTGTATATCACACTCTAGCCCGACACAGCTTAGGAACACCGGGAAAGAAAACGAGACAGAGAGAAAAAGACGGAGAGAGAGCGATCGGACGGCTCTCATGTGTTATGCATGTCTTAGCTGAGAGCAACTGAACACTGCCTTCGCTTTGAGCAGCTACCTTCGTCGTTCGAGAGCTGTAAGCTGTGGTGGTGTGTCCGCTGAGGCATGCGCAGCTCCAACTTCGGATCCCCACTTTGAGGGGTTTTGGAATCGGGGATTGGACGGTTATGCAAGGTGGCCGCGGATCGCAACGTCACTTGTGGGAAGTGCCCAGAGGAAGACTCCGCCCTCCCCACCACCAACTCAACAGTCTACCCCTCGCACGGCTTTTCTCCAACAGGCAGACTTCACTGCAAATACGAGTAAAACTCAACACCGGGAACGTTGGACTTTTTATCTTGCTGCCTGCTATTTTATTTCTGCATTTTTCTTTGGCTTATATGCTGCATATATATTTATTTTCAACTTTTATTTTTTAAAACAGTATTCTGGTTACTGTAAAAAAATGTAATTTTAAGTTTTCCCTTTTTTGACTTCTTCTTTGGGACTTTTTTAGAATCAGGTTGGACAAAAGTTTCTGAATATAGTTCATGGCATGATGTGTACGTTTAACGCAATTTCTCAGCGTTAATCTTATTTCGCATATCTATTTTCGAGGTGCAACAGGTGCACACGATCGGTCATTTTACCTGGCAAATATGTGTAGTGTACGTAATTGCAAATTCGGTAAAAGAAACGAGAAGTTAGGAAAACAGGCTGAGTTCAAACTCGTTTTCGGCCTGTCGAAGAGACGTACGTGCGTTTTATGTATACATATATATATACTGTATACTGTGTTGCAAACTTTGCTCGGACTTTTGTAAACTTTTCGCACTGCGAAACAAGTTGAACATGACTTTTCGGTACATTTTGTACACGCGCAACAGGTACTCATTGCGCGTGATTAATCACTGAGAAATTGCTGTCGATTAAGCAGATGAATTGGAAAAAGTTAACTTTTATTAGCGCGCAAGCTTTGTACAGTCAAATAAGAGGCAGAGACAATCTATACTTTTTCCACTATTCTATACGAAAAGTGGTAAACAATTTTTTAAATTTATTTCAAAGTTACTAAAAGAAAGAAAATAAAGTTATTGAAGATAAAAGTTTTTATAAAAAAACAATTTTTTTTAATTAAAAATAAAGAACAAAAATTGTTGGTGTTAATTTTTAGTTTATATTATAATGTTTTTTATAAATTCACGTGGATAATTATTATAATATTTGATGATTTGAAAAAAACTTTTGCTGCTATGAAAAGCAGTAGCAGCCACGTGAATCGTCAGCTTGAATGCAACACTTTATTACCTGCACGTTTGCTTGCATAATTTAAGCGCCCTTTTTCACCCTTAGGGAGACGACACTCGTTTCGTCGTTACACCTTGTCCATTTCCGCGTCTCAGGGTGCGAAAATATTTGCGAAAACATCATTACTTTTGAACATGAAGCAAAATCAAAAATTCATATATTGAATTATTTCCAAGAAAAATAGTTTCTAATTCTGCAAAAAGTTGATTGAAAAGAATGTTTCGAATTTTTCAAGAGAAATTTCCCATTATATTCTAAAGAAACTGGACCAACAATAAAATCCTACCGAAAATATTCTAAGAAATTTCTTAAGAAAAGATTTAGTGTTATTAGTCAATATTTGACTTACATTTAAACTTTCTTTTAGTGACTGAAAATCTTTTCAAAAAGTCATCTGGAAACGTTCTAAAGATCAAATGTATAACAGGTGAATCATTTGTCAAAAAAAAAGAAAGAAAAAAAAATTACTGGTCAATTTACTTTAAAAGCCTAATAATAACTCAATTATGAAAATTTGTTTGAGTGTGTAATTGACGAAAAATAAAGCGCCACTCTTATTGTGGCGAATCAAATTACATATTTAATTTTTCGCTACAGTCGAAACATTATGATTTGTTTGACGGCATTAATAACGACCTGTTTAACTTTTCGGAATTACCATAATTTGTATTAAAAGCCATTATCCTTTCAAAGCTATTGGTGTGATTTTTCGAGAACAAAAACAACAACTCTAAATTCATTTTCTACATCCTCAAAAATACGTCACAAAAAACTCATCAAATTCAGACCTTCGATTTGATAAAAATTATTCCTTACTTATTATATTCCAATTTTTTTTTCTCTAAACGCCAACAAAACGTTTGTAAAACCAGTACTTGAAGCGTGGCATAGGTCACGGAGGCGAACCATCTGTAAAAAAAAAGAGCGTCGCACGTGAATGGGAAGCTAACCATTGTAATTCGACTGGCTTTTACGCGGTGAATGAATATTTTAATATTTTAATACGAAATATGCTATGAGAGATTTTATGGGCCTCTATAGCGTTTCCCTATTGTAAATATCTGACAGGCATAGTGCGGGCTGCGAGCGTAGCGCCACACTCTACCTTTAGACCAGAGAATACGAGAAATTGGAGGGGATCAAGTGTGAAAGCGAAAGAGAGGGATACTTTTCTGGGGTAGGGATCCATGAAAAGTGGGGATGGAAGAGGGAAAAGAGAGCGTTTGAGTTTTTGACAGAGACATACGACACTCTGTTTGACGAAATCTACAACAGAGAGCAGCACCACATAGCTAGAAGAAATGAGCTACCCCTGCGAAAGAAAACCCTTCGAATTATAGGTATGGTGCTGCCATCTGTGCGAGGGATGAAGAAATAGCACTGAAAATTTAATGTCGATATAATATCCTATGTAAAAAATGTTAAAACTTTTTTTATTGACTTTAATTTTTTAGAAAAAAAGTAAGAAAACAAATTGTATATTTCTGTGAATGTGCTTTGTTTATAAAATTTAGTTTGTTTGTAAACATACACTTTGTTTGTAAACATATAATATATTTATAAACATATAATTTATTTGTAAACATATAATTTGTTTGTAAACATCGTTGTAGTTTTCTTAATAAGGTTTATTTATTATTGTATAACATTATTTGTTAATTTTTTTTTGAAATTTAAATTAAATTTGTGTTCTATTCATTGATCTTTTCAAAGTAAATTGATTTTGAGCCTTACTTTAACAAATAAATTCTGGTCAGTCCTGAGAGAATAGGATTAATTATTAAAGAGCCTCAAGGTACAAGAATTATTCTGTACGGAACTGCGAATAGTAAATTACATAGTTGAAGTAGAGACGGCGGATAGAATCGACGCTGCTAATTTTCGGCACCGCAATTGTTGGTGGGAGAGATCAAAATTCACACGGGATTCGAAAGCGAGAAACCTCCTTCTCCGGTCGGCGTATCGTCAGGTGTATCGTTCGTAAATTTGCGTTTGAAATCGCCTTCGAGGTTATCTGCAGTCCTAAGTTGCAACAAACCTAAATGCAAGAGAAATACTTATGGATATAAATTGCCAAAGACAATCAGCAGGGCTATTCCTTTGATCGATTAATGACATTCGAAAAACACATAAATAAACATTGAAGGACTAACAGAAAGGTATGCTTAGTCTAAGAACAGAAATATAAGTTAAGAAAATTACCTAAAGCACATTGCATCAAGTAGGGTTTAATTTAATATGCAAGAAAACTTAACCTCGAATTTTAAAACAAATAAATAGTGCGGGTGCATTAACCAATCTCAATTTTTTAAACTTAAAGTTAAGTTTTCTTGAATACATCTTAGATTTTTTTAATATTAATTATAAGTCTTTTATTTTTAGAAAGCTATGTACTTCTGAAAACAAAAAATTTTCATCTATGAACTGAGTTTTATGTTAAATATTTTGACAACTTTTTAAGCCCAAATTAAATAAACTTATAATAACTCAGTTGTTTTGAAATATATTTTTTATCTGTTATTTACTTAGTAGAGATAATTAATTTATTTTTCAACTGTTTATTCAAACAGTTTAATAATTTGACTTTCAATTTATCGCGCTTAAAAGACATACGTATATGCGCGTCACCTACTGTTTTTTTGCAAAATTTTACACTATTCAAAATTTTACTGAATTATTAATAAAATAATAATTATTTAATTTCGATACTGAATATTTTATTTAAATCAATTGTTATTTCAAACTTTTAAAAATAATTCGAAATAGATCTTTCTAAATGAAATTTGTTCATTTTCTCTGTTTTTCATAAACAAGGTGGACAAAATTTATCAGAAATTTAAAGAATCATTTTCATTGCATAAGAATTGTGTATACAAAATTCTATTTATGTAGAACATTTTAAGAGAGTCTTCTTAAAGTGCATTGCTCGAAAAAGTGTAATTTTCATTAAATATTCTGTAATTTTGTCTAAAAACTAAACCATCATCTCAACACTAACTGCGTCATCAATATTCTCCATCTAAATGTATTATTCTTAAGAATTAAGACCAGCCGTCTAAACACCACTTACATATATCGTTCCAAATTTCAAGAAACGACCTTTTGAAAAGTATATAATCTCCAAAAATTGTTAAAACACTGCGAATTAATTCTCGTCATTGCTCGTCAAAAATAATTGCTGTTAAATACGATTCCCCGAAGGATTTGATCGCTGTAATCTCATGACATTTCAGCGCCAACATATACACAGAAACTATATGCAAATTCCTTCATGTCCAGCCGAATAAAGGGTTCCACCCGAAAAGAAGTTTTAGAAAAACCTAAATTTAAACCAAAATTATACTTGCAATTTTTATTCATTCCCTCGCTTCTTTTAATTTCAAATCAAAGTGTGAAAACTGGTACACTTAATCCCGGGCCTACCGTGTCTTTGACCATCACTCAGTTATCAGCAGAGAATCGGGCCCGCGGCTTAATGTGTACACAGAGACGAGCCTTGCACAAGGAGGTCCTAACTTTTCGCGAGATAACGATCGGTGCCTCAAAAAAATATGCGGCGCACCAATTTGGTCGATCAAAATGATTATTAAGAGGTACCTGCTGCGGAGCTCTATTTCTTCGGTAATATTCAACGCGGCGCGAAAAATCGGCAAGAACGCAGCAGATGCCGAGGGACCGATCTATACCGCTTATGAAATATAACGTAAAGGTAGTAGAGACTGCAGACTAAGCCTGTAATCAACAGATTGCCAGGAGCTACTGCAGCTGATTGTTATCTTGTATATCTACACCCACCACTTTATCGCCGGCTATCTTATTACCCTCGACATATTGACGTCACGCACGTACACGCGTTTCGTTTGTGCACCCCCCTTCGTACCCAGGATTTATTATTTTTCTTTCTTTTTTGAAACTCCTAGACGAAGCAGGCTATTGGTTAAATGAATTCGGCTGGATGCAAAAGAGCTTTTAATTTTATATACTTTGCTTCTGCGATCTGGACAGTCCCAAAATAAAGAAGGAGGCATTTTTGGCTATAATTTCGAGAAACAAGTGAAGACATCCAGAGTTTGGTTAGAAAATATTATAGGCACTTTAGAGGAGAGCTGCACTTTGCGACGATAACCATTTTGCTTTAAGTTGTAATTTTTGTTATGACCTAATGGATTTGTGATATTGATCATCCGAAATTACATTTTGGATACAGAATAGTTTGGAATTTTTTCCCTGCCAGGGTAATAATTATTAAATTAAATCTTTACAAGAAATGGTACAAATTTACGAGAAAACTTTTTCTCTCTTTTGTTATTTCGTATCTAAATTTCCACCTGATTCCGGTCATGTTACTTGCAATCAAATTTAACAGCCGCGCATTCCTTACCAACAAACACATATCTCTTGCATAACACGATCCTGTAATAACCATTCGGACGACTCTCGGGCGGTCATTTCATTAATATATCATTGACACTGCTTTGCCACCTGTCAGCCTAGCATTTTACAGAAAAAACGCACCGACTGATAAATGCGAAGAGCCTCACGGGCAGATAAGTCCCTGCTGCTTCGATGCCCGATACAAGTCGACAGGATGCAGTTTAGAGACGAGAAATCCTGCACGCCTTGTACTCGATTCACTCACGAAGAGTAGTGTTACGGCGATGAAAACCGAGACAAGACACCGCCGCGTTGATTTGAGACGAAGAAATGAAAAGATAATGTGCATGAGACGTACCTATATGAGAGGCAACGTTTATGCCCTGCAATTTATGGTACTGCTAGGGTTATAAAAATATCAATCGAACAGCAAAGTGTTATTGGATTGAAACATTTTGGATGTATCCGCGAGCATCAAATTAAATCAGAAGTGTTGATGCAATTGCTCCGAAAGGATTTAACGAAAATGTTTATTTCCTAATTTTATTGCACCGGATAAGAAATATTTTTTAGGATAAATTTTGGATTTTGCATGATATGAACAATATTTTTTAAATTGTATCATATATTTTTCGAGGATGTGTCCTGTTTTTTAAAAAAAAAAGCTCATCCAAAATGTTTAAAGTATTCTTTGTAGATTTTATTTGCAGCATTTCTGTGTATTTTTTTTGTAATTATGAGGCTCGATATCTATTATATTTTTATTCTATCCCGTTTCACTTCGTGGTCTTCATTAATTTTTTATTTTAAAATTACATTATATTTTTGAATCTTATGAAAACTTTCCTGTAGTTTTTAGAAATTACATCTTGATTTTCCTGAAGTTATATCTTTATGATTAAGCGTATCAGCACATCGTAGTAACTCGTATAATCAATTTTAATTAATTGTCTGTATTTAATGCGGATAATACATTGATATTGGTTCGTTGGAGAAGAAACATAAAGGTGAAAATACACAATGCCTTCGGTAAAGAAGAGATAAAATGCTTAAAGAGAAAGGGAGACAAAAGAGCATGTCTAGCAAGATGCGTGCACGCATGGTACCTCTTCTTTGCGTGTCGTGCGTGGGTGGACAATGGACAAAATACTCGCGCGCGCCACGAAGAGGGGTCCCGCGCGCGATGAGAATTCAATACTATCCAAGACGGTGAGGTGCCGTCGAAGGAGGCAAGAAACACGAGAGAAGATGAGGAGAATGAGCAAGAAATCGAAAGAGTCACGCTCGATTCAGCCACGTTTCAGGACTAATCAAGGAATCCGCGTGGGCAGCCGAGACATGACGCAGTCGAGGGATGGGGCGGATCAAAAAGACGTCGAATGAGCAAAAAATGATATAGGAAATGCGCGAGTCGCAGATATAGAGAGGTTTTATGGGTCGCATCAGATTTGGGATTATCGTGTTTGCTGGCTGGAGAATTTTATATTCTATTGATAATTTTTCTTGTATTGATGATCAAATAATTTTCAGATTTACACCAACCCTCGTTTGGATTTTTTACACATTTTTTTAATTTTTTTTTTTAAAGATAAAATCTATTTGATAATCTAAAAATAAGTCTTTACATATTAAACAAAGGCGGAGTTGAACTACTTTCTTGAAATTAATTTAAGTTTCGTTAATTTTTGTTAAGTTAATTTGAATGACGTTCGATGCCATCGTGGAGATACGTTTTAAACTGTACATCGAATTTCTTTTCACAATAATACATTATAACGGCCGCAATCAACTGAACACATATTTCATTGAAAAACTGTCATACCATATATAAAACGAGTTATGAGGCTAAATATTATTTTCGAAACTTTCTCTTAATCTTAGAGAGCTCACAAATTTTATAAAAAACAAATTATCATAAAGTAGACAGTTTTACTTAAATATAATTTTCAAATCTTTTTTTAACAATGTTTTATAACAAAATGTAAACATGTTGATATATATTTAAATTGTGTAATGCAACATGAGAATTCTGCAATTGCTAAGATAAATTATCGTTTTTCTAATTGTAAAATTATTTCGAATGACTTATATATTTTGATTTGGCCTATATATATTTTTTTTGTTTTACAAACATTAATTGCAGAACTACAATAGAAAAACAACTATATTTCATTTTTGAAAAATTATGTTTATAATCTATTAAAAACGTTCTATAGAAAATGTTTTATAAGAAAAACATAAAATATTTGATATGTTAAAATTACTCACTGTTTTGAAACGTAAATTATAAATTAATATTTATAAAAATTCTCTCAAATTTTGACAAAATTTAAACAAAAATATATTCAGTTTATTTATGAAATATAGGCAAAAAGCTGAAAAATTGTTTTTGTGTTATTTAATACAAAGTGGTTTTCGAATTCATGCACAAAAATCAATTTTTCAATCTAGAAAATAATTCGGTATTGAAAGGGTTAATATCAATATATTTGTACTAAAACAATAATCGGTAAATATGAGATATTTCCAATAATGTTCCGTATAAGATTTTAACAATTTTGTCTGAGTTTTGAAAAAAATTGTTACACCCAATTAGTATTGTATACCACTCATAAAACAAATATGTTTTGGTAACAACTGCACTGGAAAAACAAATGTTTTATTTAAAGACGTTTAGACATCTTTTCATGGTAAAAGATTTGTTTTTTTAGTGTGTTTGAATATAGTTATCATAAATATTACCGTTTACCGTTGAATCAATGTTGTACTTTTAGATCTGTGCAAAGTGTTGTAGAACCTTGAAGATGTTTCAAAAAGATGAAACAAAATACAAATAATAATCATATCAAAATAAACATTTTCAAATAGTTTCAAAATATGAAGTAATTTTTATATTCTGTTTAAAAAAAATTAATGCATCAAAAATATTGATGTTTTTTGGTAATCTCTATTATCAGACACAAAAAAACTCGAAATAAAGAAAAAAATTCTACACAAATTTAGAACAAATTTAGACATATTTAAATTAAAAAAAACCATTCACTTGTGATTTCTTTTAGACTAGAAAAAAATATTGACCTAAAAGTTGTAAAATGACAATAATTCACAACTTTGTTATTTAGAAAATAATTTTTAGAAAGTTAATAATATTCCGATTTTAAAAAGCAAGAAAATATGTTTGCAATTTTAAATATCTAATATTCTAAAAAATAAGACAAATCTGTTGTTCAAATATGCGTACATGAAAATATTAGTTTCTGCTTCTGTTTCGAATCTTTCGTGGAATTTTTTTTTTTTCAAAACAATACATTTTAACGGCCGCAATCGAATAAAAAGGTATCTCCGTGGAAAATTGTCATATTATAAAACATATTAAAATTTAAAAATATTGTACTATATTATATTCAAAACTATTTAACTTATTAAGCTCATAAAATTTGTATCCATCTATATTATCTCAAAATACACAGTATTACGTAAGTATAAATTTCAAACCTTTTTCTTAACAACTTTTGATACCATATTGTATACATGTTGATATACATTTAAAATACAAGTACTAGTATAAAAATCACATTAAAATGATCATATTAATAATATTTTAATAAAAAATATCACGATTACAAAATATCATGAATTCATATAACACATTATGAGAATGTTAAAATTAGTTATTATTTTTCAATTTATAAAAATTATTTCCAATGCTTATACACCCTGGTTCGATGCATAACAATTTTTCGTTTTACAAAAACTAATGAAAATTATAATAGAAGAGCAACAGGAAAATTATACTATAGTTATGAAATTATACTTATAATTTATTGTTCAGTAAAACCAACATGTACGTATAATAAAAATCCATACTAGTTAAACCAAAAATCTTAAATTTAAGTTTTTTTTTTAAATCATTATATATATATAAAGACTAAACACATTTTAAAATTATTATATTTTTGCTAAAGCAATGATTTGCAATAATGTTTCGTTTAAGATTTTTCAAACTTTTCTGAGTTCTAAGAATATTCATAAATTCTGATATCTACATTCTCAAAAATAATAGCACGCGGCAAATATATAGATTTGATTTGCTGTAAGTAGAAACTACATTTGATTTTTGAGTAAATGAAAATCTAAACTAAATGTATTGGGTGTTTCTAGCAGTTTCTGCGATTTCAAATTTAGGAACTAAAAAACTGCTGCAGAGTCATCTCATTTTGAAATAATAATTTAACTGAATCAAAAGTGTATAAAAATATCATAAGCCTTACTTGTATAAAATGCACCTTCAATTTCTTCAAATTCGCTGTATATTTTCCAATTTTGACAATATTTTTTTTCCAGTATGTTGTTGAGATTTTTTTAACAAAAATCGTCAATTTGTGTCTTTTTGACATATCGATAAACATGAACAAAATCGAATCCTTTAAATATTAATCGATTCGATATTGTTTATGATTGGCAATTTGTTTTTTTTTCACATATGCCAATAACTATATTGTTTACCTGGAAAAACTTTAAAGAAAATTGAAAAAATTAAAACTAAATAAAAGAATAAGAATCAACATTTATAAATACATTCAAAATAAAAAATTGCGATTTTTTATTCTGTTTACAAAATCGATGTTTAACATATAATAAATTGTTTCAGGTAATCAATAAAACCAAATACGAATATAAATATAATAAAAACAACTTTTACAAACATTTGGAAGACGATATTTACATAAAAAAAAGATAATGGTCCATCAATGTCAATATTGTAATAAAATATTTGATTGTAAATCTAAACTAATATTACATACTCGAGTTCATACAAAAGAAAAACCATTCAAATGTGATCGTTGCTTGAAACTTTTTTCTCAAAAAAGTAATTTAATACAACATTTTGTCACTCATACTTTTGATTTTCCACATAAATGTAAACATTGTGGAAAATGCTTTGTATTAAAACATCATTTGACGGAGCATCTACGATCTCACACAAAGGAAAAGCCTTATAAATGTAAATATTGCAAAGCATGTTATAGTTACATCAGTAGTTTGCAAGTTCATATTCGAATTCATACCGGGGAAACACCTTTCAAATGTAAAGATTGTGATAAATCTTTTACAACGAACAGTGATTTGACAAAACATAACCGAATTCATACTGGAGAAAAATTGTTCAAGTGTCAACAGTGCAAAAAATGTTTTACTCAAAACGAACATTTGAAAAAACATTTTCGAACCCATTCTGATAGGACGTAACTTCAATAATTATAACGTGAATTTAGACTAGAAATGTATGTTGAACCAAAAATTTTATATTAACAGTAGATAACTTTGTTATTTATAAATTTTTTGAAAAAATAACAATACTATGGAAGGACCAGAACTGATTTACGCTGAGTTTTCTTAAAATTTACTGGTCAAAAGCTGATATATTATGGAGCAAAAAAACTATTTATTTAGATGCTCCGATTTGACAAATTTCAAGAAACCTATTTTATTTTTCAATTTTGATTATCAGTTTTATCATTTTCCAAAAAATGTTACGCATTCTTGAAAACCACTAATCTTTTCTGAATGCACTATCTTAAGATATAAACGCGTTTTCGAATTTTTTAGCTCATTCCGATGAAACTATGCGACCTTGGAATTTTTCAAATCTCTAAGAATCGCTTTTTATGAGCAATATTCAAAAACTCATTTCTCATTTGAATTTCACTCAAAATGACTGTACGCAAGAAAAAACGTTATGTTTGAAACTCCTTTTTTTAAAAAAAAGATGGTTTGTAATTTATTCAAATTTTTAACAAACTTAACGGCATTTTTAACCTTAAAATACATGAAAAAATTTCAGTTTTTACTGTTATAGGTAATTCAGTATATATAATAGTCAAATAAGAATACAGAATTCAAATAAACTATTGTTTTATAAATAAAGATTTCAAGGATAATATTTTTTCTTAAAGAAAGTCGTTCTGGTTACGATATGAACATACGGTATGAAAACATTTTGTTCAATATTTTTTCTAAACTTTTCGTTAAGTCCAAAATTCTTAACTAATTTAGATTTATTAACTTTTTATTTGATTGTAATTGCGGTCTTGAATTTTTTAAAAAAATTATGTATGTTTATTGAACTGTAATTTATTTATTTTATTATACGTATAATAATTAAGACGGTGATTAATACAAAGAATAAATGAAAAAATAAATTGTTAATAACTTAATAAGTTAACTTAAAATTGATCTATATATGATATGTAATTTGACTGTTTTCAATTTTTACTTTTTAATCTTACTGATTTAGAGAAATTGGATTTGTATTATACAGTTTTTGTCATTATAAAAAATGTTATTTACATTTTCTTAAAATCAAGAAAAAAAATTGTGTATTATATATATTACTTTTTATTTAGAACATTTTAGACTGTATTAATATTGTACATTATTGAGTGTTTTACTGTTTACTTCAAGATTTGTGTGGCAAAATAATATCAAAATTAAAAAATGTTTAAAAAGTATACCTCACGATGAATTTATAACAAAAACTCATCTTGCAAATTATAATTTTGTAATATTTAAGTTTCTGAATTATGGTTCATTGAATTTTTATTTATTTTCTTTTTTATGTATGTTAAATTTTAAGTTTTCTTAGTTTGAATTTCATTTTACGAACTAAGTTTTTAAAACTTTGATTAAATTAGTAAAAAAAAGTTGAAAATTATTGAAAATATTGAAAAATTTAAAAAACTGAGAAAATTTTAAGAATTTCTAAGAATTTTGGACTTAACGAAAAGTTTAGAAAAAATATTAACCAAAACTTTTTCATTTCGTATACAATATCATCACCCGATATCGTTCTTTGCAGCAGGGTAGTAAGTAATGTTTAGAATTATTTTTTTCTCGAAATTACTTTTTATCATATTAATTTGAATGATGTAAGATGGCATCACAGGGATACGTTTCAAATTATTCGTCAGATTTCTTTTCAAAACAATGCATTATAACCTCTACAATAAACTGATCACATATCTTATTCCCTATAAACGACTTCAGCTGGTATACAGCAATTGGAAAAATATCGTCCTATAAATAAAACGTATTATAAGACCAAATATTATATTAAAATATTTTTTTAATCTTATTGAGCTTGCAAAATTTATACCAATCTTCATATCTGAAAAAATTGTTTCAAATTAGACAGTATTACGTAAGTATAAATTTCTAACTTTTTGAAAAAGTAGTTTAACACAATATTTTGTCACTCATACATTTGATTTTCTACATAAATGTAAAAATTGTGAAAAATCTTGTACAACGAACAGTGATTTGACAAAACATAACCGAATTCATACTGGTGAACAATTGTTCAAGTGTCAACATTGCAAACAATGTTTTACTCGAAACGAAAATGTGAAAAAACATCATCGAACCCATACATATTATGGGAACCCTTACAAGTTACAGGACGTACCTTCAATAATTATAACTTTAAATATTCATTTCGAAATATACTTTTATTTATCGAGTACTGTAAAAGCTTGTAATTTTATGATAGAAAAAAATATCAAAGTATATTTAAATTGACAATACATAATTTATAGTTTCTCATAAAATTAATTGTAGAAACTCAATATTACTCATACACTGGACAGAAAAAAAGGCCACCTAGTTAAAATAAAAATTTAGGCCACTTTCAAGCCGTTGTAACTTCTGTAATTTTCATCGTAATTGAATACTTTTTTTTAGATTAAAGCTTGAAGTCTCAACTTTTAGATGCATTTGCTAAAAAATAGAATTTTATTTTGTTTATGCATATAGCTTGTAAACAAAAAGATTTTTAGGTACGAAAACTTTACCAACTTTCCATGGGTGTATGGAAAAAATTTGCCGCACAACCTATGGTTTTCATGATGGTTTCTAAAAATTCATTTTTTCTTAACAAAATGAAAAAAAAGGTTTTTCATGAAAAATGGCCATTTTACGGCCAATTGAAATTTTCATTGCATTTTCGCATCTTTTTCATAGAGGGGCAAAACAAAGCCAGTCAATTTTGATCTAAAATGATTGGCTTTTTTACACTATGGCTTTTGCGTCAAAATTGATTAATTATGACATGGTTTGTGTAGTAAAATGACAGAGTATTGGCAAGGCTATGACAAAACTATGGCAAAGTTATGGCAAAGTTATGGCAAACATTATCGACAGATTTTGGCACCATTATAATGTGCTAGCGTCTAAAATTACCGTTATTGCTTAAATGTAAGAATTGATACAAATTTAAGCTCATTATAAAAATAAATTTATTTTAATTCAACGATCATTTAATTTATGTCATGAAATTCTAAGAATAAAAATGTAAATTTTCTAGATAAATGAAAACATTAAATTTTAATAAGTCTTCAATTGTGATATTGAACTAAGCATTGTTTGT
>JABFPM010003302.1:0-14624 GCA_022817325.1 Idris sp. 1 HC-2018 | reverse complement strand
TTTTGTGAAGATACCATTGTCATTTTGAAATTATTAAATGTAAAGGAAGTTCGCTTGTCACTTAAAATATTTTTCAATTGCGAAAAACTTCGTTCAACATCGACAGACGTAACAGGAGCATAATATACATTTTGAATGTCTTTTTGAGAAACATTTAAAATATTTACTAATGACTCATTAATTATTGTATATTTACTAAATAAAGATATATAATAAATTAATATTGTTATTTTTTAAATTTTATGACAGTTAAGAACTAAATTTCACTTTAATACACAAAATTTATTTTACTTTAATGTTATTATTCAATCAGTTAATAATTTGCCTTTCATCACTTTTTAAAAATATTCGATATCTAACCTGTCAACATTTTGTGCTCAACTTACAGTTAAACATATAACCAACTTCACAATGTATGAAGTAGACGTTCTGATGATTAAATATAATGTAATAAGTTCTTTATGCATTTAGTTTACTAGCACTGATCGTAATTTTTAAAATCAAAATTCTCTTAATGTATCCTATAATGGTCTTATAAATACGATATTATAAAAATGAGAAGTAAGTGTTGATTCCAAAACAGCCAAACAAATCGAAGAAAACCATTATGTAACAAATGAAAATATTGAGCTCGTATATGATTATCTGAAAATAATTAATTTTTTTTGTACTTGTACTTGGCCGGAGACACTACCGTGTTTCCTGATTTTCGGTATTTTTATGTTTCAGATACACTTGGTACCTAATTAACATTTTAGTTGCATTTTAATTTGGTTTCTGTAGTTTGCTCGACTGATTAATTCTTATAATAATAAATTAACACGAACATTACAGTAAAACTAATTTATTTTAAATGTACAACTTAACACAAAAATTATAAGCATGATTTACAATGTAATTGAAACAACTTTAGCGTGTAAACATTTTGTACAATTTCACTCTGAAAATGCTACACCGAAACGAGAAAATAAAAAATTGTAATTATCAACTGAAGAAAGTTTTTGTTTCTCTGTTAAAAATAAAATGTCACAATTGAACGTTAAAAAAATAATTTAAAATACAATCATAAATTAAAATGTTTATCATTTTCAATTTTTTAAATTAAATCTCGATTAAAATCGAGTTCTACTAAAAAAATACAATTTTGTTAATATCAATAATTTTACGTGTAACGTAAATACTACAACATTTTAAAAATTAATATTTTTGCAAAAATAATTCATTTAAATGTGATCAAATTACGCATTTTCAGTTTACTAACCACTCGGTTTCAGCTTTGCAAACAATTCCAGCACAATGCTAAGCAATTGTGGACTTAAGTATTATTTTCATTTAGCGGTCCTATCTCATGTAATCGCATGTATCGATTACGTTGCATAATAGTGTCACGACCAGATGAAATTTACCGATTACATGTTGACACATTAAAATCGTCATTGTCTTTTTTCTATTTTATTTTATTTTTTCACATTTATTATTCTCATCAATTTTTTGTCTAAATAGTATTTTTGTGTCTTTTTTATTTGTTAAATATTTTTTATTTTAACAATTTCAATTAAAGAAAATATTTTTAAAACGAAAAAGAAACTATCAAATTATTGAATTAAAAAAAACAATATGCATAAAACATTGACATATTGTACATTACGATATATATTTCGACCTTCTCGTTATTTTGATTCATTCACTGTGTGAACAACTATTAAATAGTGATCTACGGCGTGTCCTATTTATTCCTCGGAATCTAATTTAATTTCTCACGACGTGAAGAATCTGATTATTCCATGCGACCTCCGTTAATCAATCTCGTATAATATCAATTGTAAATTAGCAACACAACAACAATTTCAAAATCTTTTACTTTACATTTCAGTCTCTTGTTTTTAATTTTTTCCAATTACTTTATTTTACCAAAAATTTTGTTATTATTTTAATTTCTTAATTTTGGTTCCGTCATTACAGAGTGTCGCTCGTTATTTCTTACGTAACATCATCGAAACGAGGCTTCCCACATTAAAAGAAGTGGAACACATTCGCTGTAGAGCGTTTTTACAAATTGTGGGATAAGCTGAAGCACGTTCATATCCCGAGTTTGAATTAGTTGGCAATTAGCCGTTTTCTTCTGTGTAGCCTTGAGCAATACTGCACTTGGCCTTCTTGTCATTTCACGATATAGCATATGAGTTTAATTAAAAACCTTTTGGATTATTTAGACAATTGTAATTAGACTTTAAACATTTTGTTGTCTGAGATCGCAATCGGTTAATTTATTGATGTCAACTTTTATTCTTTGTCTTCTTTCTTTCAAACATTAAGTGGTACTTTTGAACCATTTCGTTTGAATCAAAGCTTTAAATTTATCACAATGTTTTGCAAAATGCGTGTCGACGAACCAAAATGCAATAAACAAGATTTATTCAGATTTAAGGCTAAACGCTTTTGGAAGTTGTAAATTGCTTTATAACTTTTTATTTACGTTTAAGTGTTTTATTTTGCTGTTTATTAGGTGTAACAAAAGTTTGTTTTGAATGAACCACTTAATTTTGTAATTAAAATAAATTTGGAAAATGAAGTTTTAGAAATGTATAATAAAATTGTTATGACTGCTTTTTAATATATATAATCTGACAAGTGATTGAAACCAAGTCGATGATGTGTTAGTTAAATTAAATACAGTATAGATACATAATTCATATTCAATCAGTTGAAGAAGCAATTCGGCATTAGAGTTTGTATTAGCAGCTAATTAAAATAGACATATTGTCAAAATTCAAGTGTAAAATGATGTTTTGGAGACACACTTCTACGATTATTTATAGAACCACGCCACTATTATTGGGCTTCATTATTAATAGAGTTTACTGTATAGACCTGTTGTGATCTCTAGTTATTTTATATTATCAAAACTCAAATTCAATTTTTTGTATTCCTTCTTTTTTAATCGTAAATTTGGTATGATTTAAGAATTAATACAGGTATTAAAATATATTTTAATTAATCTATTTTTTGGTTATTTACTCAATTTGATAAATATATTCCGGTTGATTGGATCTTCAAAGACCTTGCCAAGGCTGACGTAAAAACGAAGTTGACATCCAAATGGATATATCACTTGAGAATTTTTACAAGGAAATAAATTTGCTCACATCTTTTGAGGTAAATAAATTTTAGTTACAAATTTGCAGAGTAAAATGTCTTTTTACAAAAATTCTACAATAAGAATTTTTTTTTTCTTCAAAACTAATTCCACTGTACGAGTTTGTTTTATTGTACTTCTGTACAAATTATGAAGGGTGATGTTAACCTGATTTAGATACTTTGCAATGTATCTGAACAATACATATGGCTTCTACCAAGGGCAGAGGAAATGTAAAAAGTACTTAAACACATTATATGCTGATGATCTGATAGCAAATACAAATAACATTTTAAATATACTTTCAGAAAAAATAAATCATCGAAATCAAAAAATAGGCTGATTAATTTTGGTGATAAATACAATCAACTTTTGTTCTCGTTGTACATTTAAAAGTGTATCGTACAGGTTCGTACGAATGATGTGAAAGCAGCCAAGAGAAATCTATTTCCGTGCACTATTTTGGCGTTTATGTTCTCTCCTACAACGTGCTTCCTGCAGTGCATTCGAAAGAAGTAGCTAATAAATAAAAGGAATACAATGTATGCACATCCACGAGCTCGCACAATGCGTTTTCATTCGTGTACTTTGTTTTATATCTTTCTAAAAGGACCTCTAATTATCTACAACATTTTTTCCTGATAAAAAGTAATTTTTGCAGAGATATATATTTTTTAATTAAAAGTGTTTTGTTCGTTAGTTCATTTAATGAATCACTGGAGTAGCTCTTTTGTGTTAACGATTTCATTAAAATTCATCAAGTATACGAGTTATACTTTTGTTTATTTTATTAAATTAATAATTATTGAATTTATTTAAGTGTATATAAATCATTTGTTTAAATAAACTTACGTACTCTTTCTTGTTGAAAAAATTATAAAATTAATAGAAGAAAATTGAAGATTATTTTTCTTCTCGAACACATTTTATCTCGAATTTCGATTATAAAGCCATCAACTTTGATTGCAAATTTTATTCATTCGAATCTCAAAATCTGATGCATTTGCTTCTCACAAGAAATAACATAAAACACGCGTAAAAACACATTTCTCTGTTGCACACATGAATGTCAGAATGTGTGTCGCCCACGTGCCAAAATAATTTTCTTTCACAGCTTCAGATTGGCAAATTTATGTGCAAACATTTATACAAAAGCAAATAAATAGTTGTAGCAAATCATTTTCATTCAATCAAAGCTTTAAACATCTTCAATAAAATTTCTAGGCAATTGTTATGAATGTTGAACAATAGTTTTACAATACATTTTTCTATTTTATTTTCAAGTGTCTTATTGTTAAATGTTCTGAATGGCCAATAATCTCGGTAATTTATCTAATAAATTTGGCTAATCTTAACACTGCCGGAAAATCGCGTCGCCACTGCCTCGTCATACATTTTCGTTCAAAAAAACGGTATTAATAATGATTTCGCATGTTCGCTTAGAAAATTGGCTCAAACAAACAGACATCGTGCATTGTAACTATGAATTTTTGGCTGACAGAGTTAATCGTGCAATCAGTGTCACCGTTTTGTCAAACATTCTTTTATTTCACCGAAAATAAAAAAAATTCAAATCTTGTTTTGAAGGCTTAATCATTTTTCACATCTTTTAAGAGCAAAATTTTAAATAATTTACTTATTTAACATTTTTAGTTTTAAAAATATACAACAATTGGTACAATTCGAAAAAATGAAAAATGTCATATAAAAAATAAAATATGCTTTATTTTCAAGTGACGCGGATATTGAAAATATATATAATCGATAAAACGTTTGAGCCCTGTTCATAAATTCAGCGGCCCAAAAGAGCATCAGTGAAGCATGACAGTTTTCATATTTATACGTGACCTAGCCTAAACGTCGAGCTCTGCGACATGGCATCCATAAAACGCGATGTTATATGCGAAGGAAGTGAGTCGTGTGACCAGGCGGAAGACTTTTGCAAAGCCATATTCTGAAACAATCACATTAAATTTTAAAATAATTAATGGTCAAAGCCGTGTTAATTTGGTCAAAATAATTTATTTTCTTACATTTTTACATCAAATTCAAGTTTGATACATTTTATACATGGTACAAATTTTGATATCGCACTATAAATCATCAATTCATATTCGAGTATAAAAGTTTTGATCGAAATGTTTTAATGTCTTAACAACAAATTTAATTAATACATTTTTCACAAAAAACTGAACAAGCTGTTGAGATATTTTTTCTTTTGTGTACAGCAGCAGTTTAGAGAAAAATTAAATGAAAACTAAGGAAATGATCTAAAGTAAACCTTCTAAAAGGCTGTCAAGATGTTGATTGATGTAATTGAAAAAGAGTTTATATTTACTATCTCATAGATGAGTTAAAATAAAAATTTTATTTTCGTTTCCCCTATTTTTATTTTTATGTGTACTACATTTTTTCTATCTATCTTAGACTAAAAACTTTTTTTTAATAACACATGTAGGGTCACCCAAAAAGCGAGAACTTAGTGAAGGCTAAATATGTTGAATGAACTAGAACAAGCGTTTTGATGATCAAAGAACTGATCTGCTTTCCCCCTGTTGCATTGCCCTTGCTAACACAAACCATTTCGTAATATATTTATTAGTTCAACGCTACGGAAATTTGCTTTCTCAGTCTTCAAACGCAATTTATTTTCGTTTCGGCTTTTAAAAACTAACACATCATTTACACACAATTATATTACAGCATTCATTTTTTTGCTCTACGTGGACGGATCACTTTTTTACAATCAATTATAACTATATGTAAAATCAAATTAAACAAAAATTGGATGATATGTTTCTTAATTAAAGACTTCTCGAATAAATAAAATAGAACAAATTCAATTAAAATATTGGTCGGAAATATATTTTAATCTTTTAACAACATTCGTAACATTATTATACGTATTATCTGTAAATTAATAATACAGTTAAATATTACTCTATAATCAAATTACAGTTGCAAAGATTTTCTTTTAAAATAGACAATTTAACATCTATTTGAGAGAAAAATATTTAATTAGTAAAGTTTTTTAAGTAATATCCAAAGTATTAACAACTTTTTTTTCTATCAAAGTTATAGAAACGTTGTAAGAATATAACGATACAAAAGAAAAGATTATATTTAAGACCTTGAAATTAATTTTGTTAAGATAATCTTCTTGGAGATTATGAAAAATCTTTAATCAATTCACAAATGAGAGCATTAATAAATTCTCCATTTAGCAAGTTTTGAAATAAAAATTCATCCTTTGTATCAGAAAGTTCAAAACGTTTTTTCATATTTATCTGATAGAAAAATTTGTCATAAAAAGGTTAAAAATACATTAAAGAAGACCGACACACATACTTGGAAGAAAATCCTCCAAATCCATTATCACCCGTCCCAAAATGATCTGCCCCTCGGCCTTGACATAAGGACACGAGTGTGCTACACAGGAAATGGAAAATAAGAAGGTTTCTAAAGTAAAAAAATACTTCAGAACATGACCATAAAAGTTTATAATAGAGTTGTTAAATTATAAAAGCTTTTTCGATTTGAAAAAAGTATACTTATAAAATTATATTGCACTATTTTACATACATATATATTTATATACCTGTAATAAAACTTATGCAATTATATAAAGAGTAAAAAATTATAATTTATGAATGTCGTATTTTGTGTAACGAATATTATTCTACAGATTATGTCCTCAAGAGTATTAATAAAGTAGTTAATATCTTTTAATAATTTTATTCAGCATTAACATTGTTTTGTTCAATTTAATTTAACAAAAAAGTTTTATTTCTAACTCAGATTATTTTCTTCGAAAAACAATAATTAGTTCTCAACTCTGAGCTTCTCATTATGTTCCTCAAATTACATACTCATTAAGCCATTTAAAACGTATTCAGGTGTAAAGTCAGTAATTAAATAGTTTTCAACGTCAAATGGCAGTTTAAACAATATGTTCTGTCAACATTTCGCACTGTACTTGTGCCAAAAATAATAAGCCATTAAAAACAGGCCATCATATTCAAATCAACGCAGCAATCGACTTTGCAAACAATAATACTAAACAAGACTGAAATTCTATCTAGCAGGCCGCAATCAAAAGTCAAAAAATAGACCGAACGACCTTAATTGTAAAGTTTATTCATCGTAACGTTTGAGTGACTAGTATTCTTGGCACGAGGCTCTTAAGCGTCATTGTAACCAGCCGTTAATAACACGGGCCAACTGTTTTGTTGCAATAACGAACTTGACTCGATCTCCAAAAAATCAAAAAAAAGAACAATAACTCAACAAGTTCACAATGAGAACTTAACATTAAAGATCTGTCCCTGAGTTGTTAATTTTTATTTCTCTTTTGAACTCTTGCCGTCAAAGTTCAAACGAACTTCTTGATCCAAAAAATGTTTATTTATTTGCACAGAATTGTTTTTTCTTTACCTACAGAATATAAAATATTCTGTAAGAATATTTCTTTAAGTATCAAGTACTTGTAATAAAAAGTATCTGCTTAAATAAAAAGTACTTTGTTTAAATAAAAAGTTGGAAGTACTTTTGTTTTGTCAACTAAGAACTTTATTTAAATACTTTAGTTTCTAAATTTCGGTTGCAGATCATCCAGGTGGCATTTTATTTTGTTTGGTCAGTTCCAGTAGTACTGGAAAGTGAATGTCCGGACAGTAGTCCAATTTACTTTCGAGCAGATCGAGATGCCGGGACCAAACGTTGCTGTTGTATTTTTCGGTCTGCCTGGCGGTGAAGCCCCTCTTCAGCGCGGTTTCAACGAACTTTTGAAAAGTGCTGCCCCGTCGTGGAGCCATCACCAAGGCGACCCCGTCGTCCGCCAGCCAACCGTAAATCGTGTCTACGAGGTCCAGCCGGGTCTCGTCGAAGAACAAACAGTCAGCGCAAAGTATTACATCATAAAGCCGCTCAGCTCGGTGAGAATCGTCAATCAACTCCGAAGCCCAAGTCTGCGAATTCGGAGAAATTTTCTAACTTAATTTTATTGACTATAATTTACGTAATTATTTCATTTATAATTCTGAATTTAATTACATTTATAAAATTGTATTTAAAAATGTTAATTTTATATTGCTTTGAATAGAAAAAGGTCAAATAAAAGAACAAAAGTGAAGGAGTAAAAGTGAATTTCATATATATATCTCATATTAAAGTGTGCTAATGGACAGGTTAATAATTTTAGTGCATTAAAGAGTTGAACATTATTTCAGATAATACAATTAAATTTTTGTAGATAATATCGTTAAGTACAGTACATTGTAAATGTAAACTATATAGACAGTACATTTCTTTTGCAAGCTTAAAGAAGACATCTCAGTAATTATTTTCTAATGGGAGCTTCTTCTTGTACTAGCATATTTAAGTTAAGAATGATTAATATGTGTATTAATTACTCGAAAAATAAGTAAGTTAGTATTGAGAAAATGGATCTTTGATTGGAAAGTTTAAGCTTGTTACTTGTACAGAGATTAGAAAATGATCGGATATTAAGGTTTTCATAAAATTACTAAACACAAAATAATGAAGATAATCAATAATCAATCTTAGGCAGACACGCAATCAATTTCTTGAAAATAGAAGTACTGTTCACAAACAATATAAAATGTAAAAAAAGTTCTTTCTGCTAGAAGGTCAGATTATCGTTAATAGATTTATACTATTGACAGAGGTATATCTTGTTAACTGCAATATTTTACTGTGCTTATATAGGTTTTTTCATGAAAATCGCTTAACAATAATGTTTTAAAGTTTATTTACAACCAACCAATTCTAAATTACAGTTTTAAAGATTATTAAAAAAAACTACACATTTTTTTAGATTTTATCAACAATTTGTTAATAAAAAAAGAAACTTAAATTTATTGCTTTTGGTGATAACAAAATTTTTTTATTAGAATAGTCAAGACGACAAAAACTAAGACAGTTTTATACAAAATAACTTTTCATAAGAAAATTAATTTTATTTAAGCAAAAAAATTCTTTCATAGAGAAAGTACTTTTACTTTTATATGCAAAATAGTTTTTTCAGAAAATTACATTGAATTTTTGTAAAAAAGTACTTTTTTGAAAAAATTACTTTTATTTTTTTATGAAGATTACTTTCTCAAAAAATACTGCAAGAAAAAAAAGTTAGATTTATTTTTGTCTTTTCTTTTTAGATTTACCTTAATTTTATTATTCCTAGCTTTCCTCAGCATCTCCGCTGACCTAGCCCACTGCACCACTCCGCACCTGACCAAATCCACAATATTATTCCTAACAACGATACACCGCACATTGTCAACACTGGTAACATTTCCGTCAGTCAAACTAACAGCAGTTGGTTCGCAGTATTTTGCGGCAAAAACCCCTGCCAAACAGCTCATGCCACCCCCCAGTTCCAGCACCCTCTTGTTCCTGCAGATCTGCGGCTTGGTTAACAAATGGTAGGCCAGACACTCCTCCGAAGGCCAGACGCACACGTTGCCCGTATTATTGAACCCGATAAGCTCATTAGCTGTGAAGCTCTGGTTCACCTTACGCACGAGCACGCTGTAAATTTCGTCGTCAATTTCTCCGCTGTACTCGTACCAGATGGAACTTGAGTCCGACAGATTTTCCAGCAAATTCACTCGCAGCAAACCGAACGTGGAAATTCTGCGGATAGAAATTTCGTCGTCTGACAAACTAGAAGTGGTCAAGGCTTGGGCCAAAAGGTTCCAGCGGCGCAGAGCTTTGCTTTTAATTTTTTCTGTCATTGTATGAGAAAGAAAAGCGACAACTTTTTGTCACTAATTTTGACACAAAGGATTGAAGTTTTGAAAGATTTTTGATAGGTGTCAATAATTTAGACAGATCAGCTGTTAAAACTGACAGCTGACAATAAATTTGACCAATTTTGACAGCTGTTTAAGTTAGTATTTTGACAGGTGTCAATAATCAAAAGTACTTTTGACATAAATCAGCTGTTTTGACAAATAGGAAGTAATGTTGGCAGTTGTCAACACTTTTGGTAGATGACAGTTGTTTTCACTATTGGCAGATATTTGACAGTTGTCAAAGCAGAAGGAATTTGACAGCTGTCAGAGTAGAAGAAAGTTGACAGCTGTCAAAGTGACGGTATGATGACAGTCGCAGTGGCATGTTGAGCGCGGAAATTTGAACCGGTAAGGACAAGGACGGACGAGGCGACTAGACAGACTAAAAGTTGAATCTGAAGTCACGCGGACGAGCCAACGCTCTCCGGGACTAAACACGCGTCTGCGCTCCACGTTGGGCTGCCCCTCTTGTTTTCTATTCAGAGTATTTAATAACTTAATATTAATAAAGTCGTGACAATCAGGATGAATGGATTTAAAGACACTGGAAAAATGATAATATTTTTTTTAATTATAAAAATATATTTTTTACATTAATAGTTAAACATTTTTTTAAGAAAAATTAATGCTTTATTGGGAAATTTATGGGTAGATTTTTGAGTTTCATTTTTTGCATTGACTTGTTTTATTGTGAATAAAATATAAGAAAAAAATTTAAGAGCGATCCATAACACGTGTTTGCTGAATTTATCTGCGCTACTGCGGTCTTCTTGCTGAAGACTATCCCAGCGCAATGCGGATGGATTTAAGCTGTAATCTATTCAACTGTATTAAAATATTTATTTTTTTATTATTTTTTTTTAATTTTTTTTTGTAATTAAATAAATTGTGATAAGTGACTTTGAAAAATCTACTTAAATATTAGTTGTTTTTTTTGTAAATTAGACTTAGTAAAATTTATAAATACGATGAATGTACCAGTAAGAGAACAATCTTCAGCGAGGGGAGACTTCGTAAATTTTAGTAATTATTAAGCAATTATCGAGTGATATTATTATCAACGGTAAGTAATAAGTTAGATTACCGCTTATAGATTACAGAAATGTCATTAGATATATTAAAAATATTGCATAAATGTGGCTTTTTGAGAAACTTTTTGTAAATTTTTATTGAAGTTTAAAATAAAATTATACAAGAAATTAAAATATTAATAAAATTACAAGAATATGCTCAGTTTGTTTTCAAAACAGAATATTGAAAAGTGAAGTCCACTTTTTCTGCTGGACGATGTAAGTATTAGATTTGAACGCCAAAATACTACAAAACTGTCAGATTATCTCAATTTTGAAAAATTTGGTTGTTAAGTCGTTTTGGCCGTAAGTCACAGATATAGGAAAAGCATTTTAATTTTATTTTAATATCAAAATACAGTACCTCATTCTTATCAAATATTTACAAATGGAGACCGATAAAAAAACGTTATGTAAGATTTCAAAACAGTGAATCTCAACTCGATCAAGAAATCAAAAGTGTTAGATCTTTCTCTATAAATTTAAGTAAAGCTTCTAAATTACATGGGAACCCAAAAACAACATTATTTAAAAATAGTCAATGGATTAATACCAGTAGAACGAAAAATGGTTCCTAGGACGATTCTTACAAGGGAAGAAGAAAATAGATTACAAAAGTGGATACTTGGAAAAGCTAAACTAGGCAAGAAAATTGCAAATATTTGAAAAAGTCAAGTTATAAAATTTATATAATTTAAATATTTATATAAAAGTTATATAATAGTATTATGTGAATCAATGGTAATAATTTTAATACTGTATTCATAAAAGTAAGGTTTCCAATATACCCAGAAGAAATTAAGGATGTAGCGCAAAAGATTTTAAAAGGAATTTAGTTCGAAAACTCATATAATTTTAATTATTAATTATATTACAATCATATTTTTTATGCAATATGTGAACTCAATAAGACTCTTTATATGTATTAAATACAATTTGTTCAATGAAAAAAATAAAAGATTTTCTCAAAAAAGGTGGTTTACTTGAAAAAAAGAAAACAATGACTACAAATTAATTAAAATCAAATATATTATTTTTTTAATAAATCTTAATCTCTCTTTATAATGTGCATTGTATTTACAATAATACATTGTAGGGTACAAATCTTATTAGCACGCCCCTGGCGTGATAATGAATACCTGATCGAGAGGTACAAAAAATCGATAGATTTAGTCGTCACCGCATTAGCACAGTGGACACATGTATCGATCAATTTATTGATACATTTAGTTATATATTAATTTTGTATTTATATTAATTACTTCTAATCACAAGAGAAAATTATATATGCCCGAAAGTGTGAGTAGCAAATGATTTTAATTGTAAAGTTAGATGTAAATGTTATTTATATTAATTTATATATTTGTATAGTCGGGTCTTATTGTATCAACTATGGTATGGAATGATAAGCTGAAAAAGTAGCTGAACTGAAGATCGTTTGAATGGTTTATACAAGGCCAGCTCACATATTGACGCAAATTATACACACAATAACACCTATACACAGTGAATAGTCGATTCATGGGTGAAGACACACAATCGAGTATATTTAAGTATAACCAATATTATATCAAATAAAGCGACTAATTAAAATTTTATGTAAAGAACCTCATTTATTATAATTAAAAATAAATTGTTACACATGTAAATCAGTTATGCACTGAATAATTTATTAATTTATGGCTCAATTATCCGAAAAAATTGAAACCATCAATAATTTGAAATTATATCTCGATACGGTAAACATTTTTTCTTAGCCATGTCACTTTACCCCACTCTTCCCTACATTGATCAATTCTTATAAAATTGTAAAAAAAGCTTACTTTAAATTTGATTTTCTTTAAAAATGCAATAAAATACCTTTGTTAATTTAAAAAAAAGTAAAAATTATCTATTTTTCTTATGAACAACGGTTTCACATGTAGATTCTACTAATAATAACTCTGTAAATAGTCAAAGCCCTTACCATGTCACTTTGGACGATTCTCGGCTAATTTTATTTTATATCAATATAAATATTTTTATGTATATAAATTGATTAATAGTCAAGTACAAAATATACTTAATTTGTGTATAAATTTGTGAATATAATTACGTTACCAAAAATATTAAAATGAAAAGTATGTTATGTAAAATATTATGATTCATAGTAAAAGTTCTTTCTAAGTATCTTTCAATGATAATGTACAATTCCAATAAACGTGTAAAATCATTTTACCGTATTATTTTTTTTTAATATTTAATTTTTGTACACAATATTATACAAAAATATTTATCTTACTTGAAATATAATTCAAACGTCTTTGTCAAAATGAAAATGATACACTTTTTGAGGAAATTAGAAAGTAAAATTTAGAAAAGTTAGAAAATCTGGTTTATCAATATGTCAACGAAAAGTAGTTTCTGATTTCAATGATTTATTGCTGAAACTTTGAGCAGAAGTAATTAGAAAAAAATTCACCCAGAGAAACATGTTGAATATTATGACAATTTACGATCAATAACTCCTATAAAGTTCACTGCTTAGAATTGATAAGTAAATAGTGAAATAGACTGAGTTAGACAAACTTAGATAAGATTAAATGATATTATAGAAATCAATGTAATTAATTTTCTTTAAATAACGACTAATTGTCAATATAAATCATTGCAAAATTAAAATATTAGTAATCTTGTTAATATACAATATTAGTTAAAACATTAAAGAATTTACTTTCTTAAGATTCGTGACTTCCCTAGTAAAAATGTATCGTGGTTTGTCCAGGTGATAACTAGTTCCCTTTAAAGGCTAAGTGTGGTAAATCCGTAGGGGACACCTTGAGAAGCCCATCTAAAAGAATATAAAGAAGCCTTTATGGCATTTTTAGGGCATGTAACAGCTTACCTTACAATTACATTTCAATGTTTAATAAGGGCAATTGCAGGGGCATATCAATGCACACCAAAGTATGTTAAAATTAATAATTTCTTTATAATTTATAATTTTTTTTTGTGTTTAATAGTAATTGTTTATTTTTATTCCAAAGTTTGTTTAAGACATTGTTAAAATGTACATAATAACATGTAAGCAGGAGATGTAAAACAATCTCAGCTGAGTGGTAGTTCAGTTAAACATCGTGAATATTGAATTTGATATTCATAAAACCTCAACATCATGAGTTCGATTCTCAGCGATATGACATTTTTATTATTAGAAAAAATCATAAATTTCATTTTTAAGATTAATTATTATTATTAACATAATGATAATACAAATTGAAATGTTCATTTTTATTTTTTTATTGTTTTTAAATAAAAAAAAATTCCGGGCATGTCCTAATAGTGCCCATATATAGGGTGTCCCAAAAGTCTGAAAACGATCAAGTATCTCGAAAAATACACATCGGATCAGAAAATGAAAAAATATGTATCAAATATTTTTAAAAAATCTGTAGTAGTATTCTGTTCCCTCGGGGTGCTTGTTTACCGTGAGTCTCCTTGCCTCTCACAATTATCAGTACTTAATAAGGATGTTTATGTACAGTACTGTGTTCTACTTGATCAGATGTTCAAATTGCAAATCTTCTGCCATTTGACAGTCACACAATCGTTGATAAAAGTTGT
>JABFPM010003301.1:0-14626 GCA_022817325.1 Idris sp. 1 HC-2018 | reverse complement strand
GATTCTCCCCCACCTAAACGTATCCGTGTATTACCGTGCAACGCGAAACGATACGGGAAGTAGAGCCCCTATATTTTCGTCTTTCCTTTCCAATCACCCTTCCTTCTTCCCCCCCTCCGGCCCTTTTCAGGGCCACCCAAATCGTTCAGACTTGGAACACGTTGCTATTGCGCGGTTGTCTTTCGTGAGGCCTACACACTCACGTACGACAAATAATTGAAAGTATGTTTATTTTAGAAAATAATTGTTCAGATAAGTGAATGCTTAAAACTAAATCCCTTGCTATGAAATTTTCACGAGTTTCTGTAGATTAAAATTGCACAAGTTATTTCATTACTTATGACATTTAGTGTTCGAGTAATATCATTACACATACATCATTATTTTGTCTATTGATAATTGCGTATAAGTAGGTTATGTGTCAGCTTTACAATATTCACATGCGCAAATTCGAAATACCTGTAGCCGTTCAGGGACCACAAGAAATAATTCATTAACTCGATATTAAAGGCAATATGTCTTAATTTCTCATTTCGAGTGTATGATGTTCATCATGCTTGTTTTTCATTAAACTGCCATGCGAATGGCTCCAATTCTTTCAAAATGTTCACTTATTAAATGCTCCACATTTTTAACTCGCATGTTTGTATAATATTGTATAATCTTGCTTTACATAATTGTTTTACAGCTTACATAAGCTATGAAGACTCAAGACAGTAACTGTATTAACATTACAGTTTTTTAATCTGTGGAGCGACAATTTACATATTTGACCTTTGGGCATGATATTTTTAATCGCAAAGATGAGCTTGTCATCTGCAAATGTTAAGCTCGTCATTTTGAATTAATTTTGGAAAACAGAGGTAATTAAACTAATTTTTTTCTCTCTCTTTCTCTCTGTGCTGGCTAAGCCCAACATTTGCACGAACTATATCAACGTCAAATTCAATGCTTAAATAATCCAGCGAGCCAAATTAATTTACTATATGAAACAATCGTTTGCATTTTACATCACAAACGTTGGCATTTGCATTTTACGCGAGATGAATTGAACCATCACGTGTCCTAATTTATTCGTTACTGTATTATTTTTATATTGAACAGCCTTTGGTTTACCGGGAGGGTTATGATCAATGACAAATGCGGTGACTCATTTACGTGTAAATGAGTACATCAGTAGTGTTACCACTTAAGTTGCAAAATATATTTTAGAATAAAAGAAAAACAGAAATTGACTGAATTTTGTGTTTAACTTTTTGTTAATTAAAAATACATCTATGTTTATCTGAATTTTTAATTTATTTATTTAAAATTATTATTATTTTTAAGTTTAAGTCAGTCGAATTATACGGTAGTGACCTATAGTTATCAATATCGTAATTTCTGTAAATGTCACTGTCTACTTCGTGTCATTGATTTTCAATTCATCTTATACATAGCGCATATCACAAAAACCGCAGTACGCGATCACGTGGGGCAATATTTCATTTCTATAAGACTCCGCGGATTTAGTGTTCCACATGCATAAAACATTGTTTTGGATATCTGAGAAAACATGCTTCACACAACAAGGTTTCGTAACGAAAAATATACCATCTGCATCGAACAACCTTTTGAACTGAATTGGAAAGAAAAAAAATTTACATAAGAAAAAGGTTTGCCAAATTGAAAAGGTGTCCAGTTTTCGTGATAAAATTAACAGCTAATCTGTTATAAATTATTTTTGTAAAATAGTTCTTAACTTCAAGATTTGTAACAATTGAGAAATTAGAGTTTGAGAAAAAATACTATAGATACACCTAAGTGCATGAAAAATAATGATTTTCTTACCTGTGTTACTTTAGAAGCGATACTTCTTGCCAATAAAAAAGTCGAAATTGATATTTTTATAGTACAAGACTAAAACGTTTTGTCGTTTAAATTGAACTTTACTTCTTCAATATAATCTGTCCATATAGCTAAAAAATTGTATAAAAAATAGTAAAATTACAAAGTGTTTTGTTTTTCGACATGATAAATTATTCATAAAGTATTATAAATTAATCATGCAATACAAAATTGATTTAAACATGTCCACTAACGTGATTTGAAATTTAAATTTCGGGTAAATAAGAAAGTCGTTTTACAACATAGAACAAATTTTGGGTAATGATTACAATTATAATCATGAAGATAATTCAGATTTTGTTTCAATTTAAAACAAAAATAATTTCAATAGAATTGTAAAAATTAACGGATATTAAGAAATTTGTATGAAGTGATTATTAAATATTTTTAATTTTGTTTAAAAGTGAAACAATTTTAAATTGTAATTTTGGTTCATTTCTAAGAGAATTTATTTCGCAGAGGGCTTTAAATGTTTTATAACTATTAAGTATTCATCTTTTTTTATTAACTTTGAATAAAATTAATTATACATTAATACTGGTCATAAATATTTTACATTTAATAAATAAATAATTATGTAATTTGCAGTATTTATTGGAAGGTCATTGCTAAAGTTTTATTTTTAATACAACAAAACCTAATAAAAAGAATTTTATCTTAAGAAAATGAAATATCGTAAATAATTTGATCAACATGAAACAAGATCAAATTACTTTAACAAAACTTTATGTAATATATAAGTCAGCTTATACAATTATTTTACCAAACTTAATTATTATATCTTAACAATATTTTGTTTCCATATGAATCTTGAATCTTGGTATCATTGAAAGACAAAATTTAAATTCAAATTTAAATTAATTTTTAACTTCGTTCATTAAAAAAATTGTTAATCATTAAAATATATAATTAAAAATAAGATTTTTTTTTGTTTGAACAATTTAAAAATTCCAAGAATGAGATGCATAATCATGTTGAAAAGAAAGCGATTATTATTCAATTTTTCTTATACAACATTGTTACTGTGACATAGAAAACGACTGATAAAAGAGGTTCAAGGATAAAAAGTTGCTGAGAAGCATAATGTCAAAAAGCCTACAAGCAAAAATTTTAAGCTTTTTTCGTTGCGGTCACCGGATAAAACCGCGACTAGCTTGAGCTCGGTCTTTTGTTTTTTTTTTTTTTTACTATCCGCTGGATATTTGCGTCTGTAATGTTTACTCTTTGTGCTACACTACAGTATATTTTTACATATCTCATTAGCTACTAAAACGAAAGACGCCAGAGATACAAATACTACCCTAATCTAAATAGCACACGACTAAATGTTTGAAAATTTGTTCATAATTGCTTGCATAAGCGCCATTATTTGATTCGAAAAATTCACGTTTATTTCAACGATTGTACGCAGAAAAAGATGAATAGTCTCTGCTTCTTGAATTAAATCGTATTTTCATGCTAACACTATTTCCTTGATCTCACGTTTATTTAATGAATTCATTTCTAATAAGTATTTGAACAAGATTAATTAAAATCTGTAAAAAAACACTTTTTTATAAAAAAAAATTATGACAATAAAATAGGACTACTTTTTTTATTCATTTTTTAATATAGTTGTTTGAGATATTTCTACAACATGTACTTCAGAAAAAATTGTATCTTGTATTTTACTTTACTATTTTATATTTATTCTGTTAAAAATTCATAACGAATTTTATGTTGGCTTTGAAAAGTGTAAGAACAAAATTTCGTTTTTATTTTATTAGTTCCGAGTTAATGTTAATGTCATAAATTTTTAAAACTGCAAAACAAAACTTTGAGAATTTGATTTTTGAAAAAAGGAAACTTTTTTGATGAGATTAACATCCTAATAATACTATCGTAAAGTTACAATAAATTAGATTTCTAATTTTTTTCTTTTTTCTATGAAATATTCCAGTTGAATTTAAAAATTCCGATTATGTTAAAGTTTGAGTTGTTTGTAGAATTAAAAACAAATTAACACATCAAACTGTATCATTGATTTTAAAAAACCTTGTTTGATTGTTAATTTTTATTCTTGTTCAAATTGATTTAAAAAATTCACTCAAGAATAATGCAATAATAAATTTGACATAATGTATCTTGTTATCTCTCAAATATGATATATATTTTCGTAATTATGCCATTATACAAATGCTTCATTCACACAATTCACAATGGATTCATTTGTACCTAAATGTTAAATTACATATTGAAAAACTGAGTAATGCTCTTTATATAATTTAAAATCATAATTTTATTATTACAAAATATATTATTTTTAAGTTTATACACATTAAATTTGAATAAAAAAACTTTCGACGATACTTTTAAATAATTATAAATTCTCATTTGAAAAGTAAAAAATCTTAAAATAAACTTATAACCATTGATCTTAATTTTAGACAAAAAATCCTTAATCGCTGGAGGATTTCTGTGTAAAATTTAAACGATCGTTCTAGAGTACATGAGATACATTCTAATTCTTTTGCAGAAGAATAAAAGTAAAGATGCAAAGCAAAGTTTTGAAATGGGAATTCCATTTTAATTTAAAAATCTATAGTAAAATGTGATTTATACATTGTTAAAATTTTTCCATCAATGTTTTTATCATTTGCATGAACATTTGCATTTTTTACATTTTAGGAACAATTTTTATGGTTCTTTCGACGTTATTCAATGTTATACATATTCAAAGGGAGAATGATTAAAATTAAAAATATTTAATCATTTTTGCAGTTCCAAACTAAAAAGCCGTTCCACATGTGCTGAAGAAGGAATGGATGTATTGTACTTAATAAAAAGAAGTTTTAATTTATCTGCTATAACCATGCTTTCAAGTAAACACATCATTAAAGTATTTTCGAAACAAAATTTCTTATATTAATAGATATTCAGAATATAAGAATATTTAATTTTATTAAAATACAAAAGTTATTGAAAAAGTTAAAATAATTTTTTTCAACAAAAAAGTTAACAATTGTACAAAAGTTAAGTTAAGTTAGAAGTTAAGCTTTTTTTTGTTTAACGAAGTTAAGTTAAAAGTTATTAACTTTTACTTTTTAACTTAACTTTTTAACTTTTTTGGAACTTAATACCCAGCCTTGATTATCAGTAATAAAAGTATTTTTGTTCATATAATTATGGTAAATTAACTTAAATCAACACATGATGAACATTTTATTAATAACATCTATGCAACATAAATGTATTTTTTGTCTACATAAAACATATCTCTTTTTGTGGAATTGTGAATATTTTCAAAATTAATTAATTTGAAAAAGTGATAATTTGTAAGAAATCTTTCAGAAATGTTGTTTTTTTATTTAATTTCTAAAATTCAAATCGACTTTACTTCAAATCAGTTCTGGTTTCAACTTTAAAATATTGTGGCTTGACTTAGACAAATCATTTCAAAAACGCAGCAAACAAGTAAACTCGATGTAATAAGCCGGTGTACATGTAATATTTGCCGATAAGATGCATAACTTTGTAATGTTTCGTATCCGTAGTGTTTGTCGAGAGACACGCATGTGTCGAGTCCGTAAAATAGATGAACGTACTTCTGGTTATGTCAGCATCCTCTGGCAAACAATAGATGACCGTGCTACATTGTCTGATAAATACGTATGGGTACGTGGGTTGTTTCATGTCGATTCACGATAATCGATGTAACTGCAGGTGCATTTGAGTACTTCTAACATAGAGTTTAGGATTTAGTCTCAGTGAATATCTAATAAACATATGACAAAAAAAGTAATGAAAAATATCCTTCTTTCAATTTTTAAATAAACCAACTCAAATATCTCCCAATAATTTAGTTACAAAAATTAATAAGAAAAATCAAATTTAATTTAAAAGAAAATTGTATTCTTCACTCAAAAAAAGTACCTTGAATCAAGTAAATAGAACTTGAGAAAGTCAAATATATTTGATTATGTATATTTTTGTAAGTGGTTATAGGGTGGATATTTTTTTCATTTCAATTTTTGACACTTAAGATGTTAAGTGAAATCGTTAAAATAAAATTATCTTCAGTCAATTAACTCAATGACTTTTTAATAAGAATTAAGTGTACACATTTAATGTTCATCTGTTTGTTGAAGTGAATCCAGATAAAACAGAACGTCCTTTTTGCAAATTGATTAAACGTCTGTTTTTATCATGCAATTCAGGCTAATGGACACTTTTTACCCCATTTTCAGCAAATAAGCATAATTTGCGTTTCGCATTAATGGCCCAAACTTTTCGCTGTTAAAATTGGCCCCCAAACTTGGAGCAAAGTCATTCTCACACATTTAACTGGAACAATGTAGTATATTTTGCTCGAAATGGAAGTGCTTTGATTTCCGTAAGTGATTCACCACTCAACTTTCTCGGGGCTGACGTTTTGACGGCAATTCATTAATTTTGTTCCGCGAATAAATTGTATAAAGATTTTGGAAAACGCCAAGGTCGACTGAAAAAAAGTTTGACACGTCTCATCTTTGCAAAATATATTTCTAGATGGCCATAATAATATTCATTGTCAGCCTTGAAATATGTTTTGGGCAAAATTTGCATAGTTTGCTGTCGACTTAATAAAGGGATGCCTTTATTTGTTAAATTTTGGTTATTAATCACGAGATTCTAATTACTAACAAAATAAGACAAACTCTTTTTTCTTTTGCTAAAATTTTCTTTTGCCAAATAAGTGAAATGACGTTCATGAAGGAATCAGTTTGTCAGAATCGATTGACTGATTCTGTTCAAATTAGATAAAGATAAATCTCAGTTTCTTAACGAAGCCCTTTAAACTGAGAAAAATTCTCAGATAGTACGACTGAAGAACGTTCATCGTTTTCTCATTTCAACAGCTGTCAAACATAAATTATTTTTCAAGCTTGTTACAGGAAAAAAATGAAACTGCAATAATTACTCTTATATATTTATATATAAAACGAACGTGGGATGAAATTGAGCAAAGTTGAAAACATGGAATATAAAAACAACATCGATACTGATGGACGTACAAAATTGATGTTTTTTTTGTACCAAAATTTAATTTGCACAAAAATTCATCAGAATTGTAAAATTGTAATGAGATCATGTTGGAAGTAATAACAACATATTAATGCAAGAAAATTCAGTGAAAATTATTCTAACAAGATAATACTGATTCTTAGATTACATATCTAGGTATTACTTAGGTGCATGTATTTACATAACTCACGTCTAGATATCTATACATCATTCTGTTGAAAAGTGAATTACTTAACGTTAGTATAACTGAAATTAAAACTTGATAAATATTTCAAGAAAATCCAATTATAGCATTTATTTCTAGAAGAGAAAAAAATCTACTCAAATAAAGAGTCAGCGAACTAAAGGAAATTTGATATCAATTAAAGACATGAAACTGTCTTGAAGTTAGACAAACTATTTCGTTTAAAAGAAGTTAATATTTACTTATCATCGATCACTTCAGGATATTTGAGATTGCAGTTATGAAAATCGTCAAAAACTCAATTTAACTCGGCTTACGGATAATTTGATTTGGGCAGTATTATATAATTATAATATTCAAAATATCGTTTAAATTTAGTGTTAACCTTCGCAACTTCCACGCCTAACATCTTGAACTTTCTTACACTTCACACATTATATTAACTATATATAGATACTACATATATTATAAGTGTCACGAGCCTGTCTCAACTTTGAACTTATTCAGTTCGTCAACATTTCAAATAAGTGTTTATTTCTTTATTAATGAAAAACAAACTTTTGTAATTGGAAGAAAAAGGTTTCAATATTTTGTATGCAAAAATAACATTAAAAGTTAACATGAAAATTAAAAACTGTTGAACTTTTGATTCCTGCTGGTGGGATCAAATTTAAATACAAGAGAAATAGAATATTTTTTCTATCCAAAAGCTTATTCTTTCAACAAGTGCAAAAGTTACTCTCAGATGTTCAAAGCGGGGGATAAAAACAAAAGTTACGAATTGGATACGAACGAAAATAGAGATTGGTCGGAAGTCGGCAAAATTCGCGTTGGCGAATCGATCGGGAATTATTTAAAGATTCATGAACGCTCTTATAACGGTTGCAAGGTATTTTACACGTTTTTTTCTGTTCTTCCGTCGTTGAATTTCCCAAGAACATCATTCTTCATGTGCGAAAAATATCACTGACTTCTTTTTCTCCAAGAAAATGGTAATTCTTACAGCAGATCATTTGCTTTGAATATCATTTCGCGTATTTTATGACGACATTAGCGCATTCTCACATCCTTGAAAATAACAAGATATCAGTAAAGACGTTTTTCAAACTTCTTTTTCTTTTAATCTCAGCTAAAGTTTATTTATTATTAAATCATGCGAAAAGTTGCTATTCAAAATTATGCATGATTTTGTTATTTTTATTTATTTATTTATTAATTTTTTTTGTGTTAGTTTTAATACATTTGGAGGTCATATCTTGAAGCTTTCAAAAGTTGATCAATTGTATTAGAAGGTGAATTCACACGTAAGGGAATATAATTGCACATTCGAGCATTGATATGCATTGCAATCAGGGAATTAATTTATGCGGAAGCTGTGTATAGCTGTGCGTTACTGGCTTTGCCATTCAGATACGTATAAATAACATCTGCATGCATAAATTGATTCAGCAAAAGCGCCCGTATGTCGACAAACCAAACAAATTAGTTTTCTCCTTCGACGTTAATGCTCTTTCGTTATGTTAATAATTGGTAAGGTCACAATATTCAAGGTTTCAAGCATGATTAGGAGTACATCAAATCAATTTTAGTATTTTGAACAAAAAATTGTAAACTACAGGTAAAAAAGGGAATTTCCGAAATTCAGCAAAAACAACATTTTGAAAATCAGACATTAGTTTCTGCAAATATTTCTGAAATTTTGTAGCATTTTTTAGATATGTTTTTTCTGATTTGACATTTGGACATTAAATTTCTGATTTTAAGCTGCTTTATTTTTTGCAAATATATTTCTAGAATCAAAAATTTTGTTATTGAAAATCAGTATCTTTTTTAATAATTGGACAAAAAGGATTCAGGATTTTTGTTTTTTTTGAAATTAATTTATGATTTTTGGAAATTTTATTCTAAAATTCAGAAATCTTTTTTCTACGTGTAAAATATAGTTTTCTTTAGTAAAATGTATTTTTTTAATTGCAAAATTGTTTAATTGAAAAAAATTATTAAAATCGTTTAACCAGATGAAACTACAAATTACAATAATAGCAGAGCATTGTTTAAACTTTACGTATGCGAGCATTACACATTGTGTCTCAACTGAACCTTTATGACCCCTTAGTTTGGCGCAAATCGCGACAATTGTTTCGCACATCCGTCAACTTTTTTTTTATTTTACTTTTTATATTTGAAACACGATGACTGTCATTAGACACATAAATGCTCTTAAAAACAGGAATAAGAAACAAAGACAGTAATATTTGAAAACGAGAGAGCTAATAATAATAATATATTGTACACGACACGGAAAAAATCGGTTTCATAGAATTTTCCTTTTATCTTTATTTATTATGAATTATACTCAACTGTCATACATGTTAATGCAAAAAACTATTAATACAAATAAATAATATGTGCGTGGAAAATTGTTCTCAAAGAGGAAACATTTTTTCCCACTAAATTATTATTTATGCATCTGAATTTTTAATTTCAATCAATAAAATATATTATATAGAGAGTATAGTCGTTGATATAAATTAATCAATTATATTTTTTGTTTTTGATAATTATGCAGTCATTAATAATATATCTTGATTGTTTGCAGATTTTACTGGGACTTGTGTATGCTCCTCTTATTGGTGGCCAATTTAATTATCCTGCCTGTCGCCATTAGTTTTTTCAATGACGATTTGAGCACACGATGGATAGCCTTTAACTGCCTTTCCGATACAATATTTCTCATAGACCTCGTGGTGAACTTTAGGACCGGTAAGTTTAATCAACTTGTATATCTTTTTATAATAAAACATTATATATATATATAAATAATGCTTATCAAATTACATATAAATCAATTTTCGTACTTTTCACCAAAAATCCAAGTTCATAAACATTATGAAAATTAAAATTAACAAAAAATTCGTAAAACTTACAATATATGTACATACTTCATAAATTTAAGATATATATTTCTAACAAATTTTTAGAATTTATAGTATATATATATATATATATATATAATGTAAATTTTACAACTTTATTGCAAACTTTACAAATAATTCGAAAAAGTTTACAAACTCGGTTTCCCAGTATTTGATAAGTAAATAAATTTATGATTTCATCAAACATAAAATAAGGAAGAACAGTAACAATTAAAAGAATTATACGATGCTGTCACAAAAAAGAATCAATTACTAGATAATTAACAATATGAATTATACCTCGTACATTTCAACTGTTAGTTTTTTGTCATCTTCGTTAATTTCATGCTTTGTTGTTTTTAATTTGGAGTTGACATAGTTTTTTTAACAAATAAAATTGTAAAAATAAATTTTATTATTATACACAAAAAATAGAAACAATTAAAGTAAAATTAATTATTGATTAAATGTAGCTATTAGGTTGTCGGTTAAATTCAATTTCATATTATTTTGAACAACAAATTAAAAAATAAAAGTAGAACAAGATTTGTTATTATTGCAATAATACGCAAAAGTCTTTTTTGTAAATATATATATACATATAATTTTAAAATATAGTTTTTTAAAAAGTTAAGAAGAAATTGCAAATGAATACAATTTTTTATAAATTATTATTACAGCCTTGATTTCAATAAACTCTGATGTTCATTTATTTTCAATCGAACAATGATGATTGAAGGATGTGAGCGACCTAATTATCATTTCTCTTGTCACACTGCGTCGGTTGCGTAAACATAAATTGCACAAATTTTCATACACTGGCCCTTGAGCGGAAGTAAACTCACAAAAAAATTTCTTCCTATTGACTCGGATAAGCCAGCGGAAAAAATATGATCTTTGTTGACCCAAATTTATTAATCACACGATAAAAGCAACTCATTTGTTCCAAATTTGTATGCGAGACATGTTGATTTATTATCACCAAACAACTAAAATATTCAATTAATTTTACTTAAATAGATTAATTAATAAATAAAAATGTATTTTTTTAAATGTCATGTGTAACAAGTGTTGATTTTTCTCACCCCTGTTTTATGTATAGGTTCGTAAGAGCAAGAGTGGATCAACTCCATTTTAGCTAATTTTGAGACAAATCAATTTAAAGTTTTGAAGTTAATATTATTTCTCTGATTATTCTAGTGTTTTTCTAATTGTTTTTAACTAATTTGTTTTGTGAATTTTTGAAAAAAATTGCACTTTACAACTTTTGTAATGTATTTTAATTTTTTTTAGTTATTTTGAATTAAATAATGTAAAATAATAAATTAAATGTTACTTAAAGTTTAAGATATTTCACCAACAATTGCAAACATTTAGGAGCTTGAAGTCGCGTTTATTGGCGTTTTGCAACTCAAAACTACATTTATGTAATATTTACGAAATTCGCTTTTTATGCAATTTTTCTGAAAGTAATTAGACAGTTGTTGCATTGAGTTATAATAAAAATATGGACTTGATTCACTCTTGCTCTGAAAGAAATCGAATTTTTGTCAGAGCAATAGTAAACCTTTGGTTTTTGTTCAATGTAAATAATCAAAAATCAAATTTATTTTTATAGATTATGAAAGAATCCATTTTTTACTATGTAATAGCACTCATAACTCAAAAAGTTCAAAAAGTGGACTTGATCCACTCTTGTTCTGACCAACCCATATGTAAAATTATTATTTTTAAACAAGTATGAATAATAATAATTAAAAATAAATAAATGATTACAATTATTTTTCTGCAATTTTATAAATGAATACATTTCGAGTGAAAGAATTCTTTTTAAAACTAGGTTACTTTAAATTAAATTTTGATACAACAAAAATTGTTACAATTTTTAATAATTCATTAGAAATTTAATATAATATTTTTCATTTTTTTCGGGGAAAAAAATAATTTTGTTCAAAAAATTTAACTTTCAAATAGCAGTAAAATTAAAATTATCTTAAGGTAATAGTTTTGCATAGAAAATAATATGGAGGACACGATAAATATACGTAAGATAATGTGGCTTGTTGGAGTGGAAACGGCACCCCTGGGAACTCCTTAGCAGAAGCCTACCGATCATCACATTCGAAATTCTGGCGCCTCTATATTTAGCTTGACACCCGCGGGAATCGCAGCCGACTTAGATTAACATACAAATATCGGTCATAGAAATGGAAATAAAAATTGTTTCTTGTTTCACTTTAATTACGTGTGACCAAATCATCACAACAGAATTAGCAGTAATCAAACTTATTTGACATTTCATTGGCAACTCAATTTATTGAACTACACTTGTCAGAGGAAATTGGTGCTAGAAATAAAATTGATACCGATAAAATGCATTTCAATATCAAAATGGTAAATATGAATAGAAACTTTTCTTTTATTAATATTTGTATTTTCCATTTGCATTTTCCGGTGTGAAATTATCTAAATGTATATTTAAATTTATCTGATTGCGATAAAAACATGCGAAGAATAACAACAATATCTATGCAAGAGCCACTAAATAATTTAATTTAATCTAGTTTCAAGGCCATTCTTTCACTAAAATAAACCTACAAACTAAAACCAAACTTATGTTGCTGAAAATTGAATGATCATTATATTAATGAAAAAACCAATTGCATACAAAGTTTTTATTTTATTTTGCATATTAAAAAGATAACTCACAAAAATGAAAAGTATATTTCTTGAAAAGAAAAATTTAATTTACATATTTATGATCAATTATGATGGGTTTGTAAACAGTTTATGTTTAATTTGTTGATCAATAAATATTCTTTTTTTTTGCAGGTATAATGCAGCAAGATAATGCCGAGCAAGTAATACTGGATCCGAAGTTAATCGCAAAACACTACCTCAGGACTTGGTTCTTTCTCGACCTCATCAGCTCCATACCACTAGACTATATTTTCCTTATATTTAATCAAGTAAGTGCTCACCGACTTTCAACCTAAATTTTTCGTGCTCTTTGCTGGATCATTTGAATTCGATCATCCGAATCATCTGCAACGCAAAATTAGAGTACAGTCGAACTTTTGTAACAATTCTCAGATTATTTTAATATCAAATTACTTTTTGGCTCTGCATTTGTTAAAAAATTTAATTAATTTATCAGACAGGAAAATAAAAAATGGTGAATATATTTTACTAATAAATCAGTGAAAAGTAGCTGAATTTCATTGATCCAGATTTTTGAAAGTAGAGATTGAAAAATATATGTAGACTTTAATTTTTATAAGGAATAAATTTATTTTAACTATGTTCAGTTTTTTTCAATAATTTCAATTTTAATACTTAAATTTAGATGCGACTTTTAATATTGACTCTAATGTGAAAAAATTTTGAAACAGTTTCAGGATTTCAGCGAGTCTTTCCAGATCCTGCATGCTGGACGTGCGTTAAGGATTCTTCGACTTGCAAAACTATTATCGCTCGTTAGGTTACTACGATTATCGAGACTGGTGCGATACGTTTCGCAATGGGAAGAAGTCTATGTAAGTGTTGTCATCATTTGTTTACCTTACAATTATCTATTTTGTTAGTTTTAAATTTAATTTACTTGTTAATCTTTCCTAAAAGACAAAAGAAACTATGCGTGATTAGGGATTTCTCTTCAAAAAGCAAAGTTCTCTAACTTTGAAATACATACAAAGTAATATAACGCATTATAAATGTTGCTTTTTGAACTGAATTATATTTCAGGATATTCCAAAAGTCATCAGAGACGATATTAAGATTTGATTTCAACTAAATTTTCTCATGTTTTTAAGAAAAAAAGAAAAAAAATTGAATCGCAAAACTGAAGACCTTCATTGGAGAGTTACAATTATGCCTTTTTTAATTCACGCATGGAAAAAGATTATTGTTAAACAAATTAAATTGATTAGGGACTATTTTTTACTGTACCCAATTCGTGTACTAACAATTAAATCAGAACAAATATTTTCCGCCAAGTTGAGCACTAATTATATATATATTATAAAGTTGTTGACAAATAACCCTTTCCACTATGTCTCCCCAATTATTCCGATTCTGTTTTGTGTTGTTTCTCTTTTCATTTCACAATAGATTTGGGTTAATTTAAACAACATATTATTTCAAAACAACATGATTAAAAACCACATCGTGATCTTTAACTATACAAACTATAATCGTAAGTTGACTGTTCAGAGTGTAAAATAAAAATCCTGGACAGAATTATAGTTACGAGACAATAAAATTCATTTGTTTTTAAAAAAAGTAATGAACACATTTGAAATATGAAAAAAGAAAATTTTTGATCGAGTTTGAATCGAAGTTCTCCGATTTAATATCTTAAAGCTTACAAGTTATTGAATAACATTCAAGTTTTTCATGACTGTTATAATAGGACACAAAGTAAAACCGTCGTAATTCAACAAGATTTCGCGTGAATCTTTCAATATTTTCATATCGTCAAACTTAAACGAACTCGCCTTTTATTTTAACCAAATAATGATCACACATAAGATGCACTTTTGCGATGCAAATTTGTCGACTTTTAAAAATCATTGTTTTATAGTAAAATTGTAATTAG
>JABFPM010003299.1:0-14628 GCA_022817325.1 Idris sp. 1 HC-2018 | reverse complement strand
TTAGCCTTATCATTATTTCACCTGCAGACCTCCCACCTATTCGCTTATTCTGTATTTATCATTTCATATTATTGTTATTATACTTTTTTAAACAATAAATACAATTACTTATAACTGAAGTAAAAAAATCTATCCAAAAATAATGTTGTTTCAAATTCACTATTAGAATAAAACTTGATGTAAAAATAAGTTGCTTTTATACAATTGTTTTATGATTATTTGTGAAAAATGTATGAATTAGTCCAGGGATTTTATTATTTTTTTTCCAGTATGAAGATAAAGAAAGGTCGAAGCGCGATGATTATTTGCCGCAAGTATCTTAAAGTTTGTCGCTGCGGATAACTCGTTGTCGAAACATCTCTTGGTATTGGCGACTATTTTCCTTACAATTTACGCCAATTTGTGCATTCAGTCGCGACCAAGAAGCACGGAAGTTGGCGACAATCGGATTCCTTCCATTCGTAGCGGCTCAAAAGCAACGATGCGATCTGAAGCGTTACTTTGCAAAGCGGCTCTACAAGTTCTTATGATTATGTCGATGCCTTCTTGGATGAAAGGGAAGTTTCGCAGAACGGAGATCTCACACCGGAATTCTGCACTAGCAGCTATATTATATAGTTGACAGAATGATTCGCATGTGCACAGTAAACTCTCATTAGAACTTACTCGGTACTTTATTATTACAAACAAATATCGAAATCTTGGCAAAGCCACTAAACAAAGATTACGAATTCTCAAAAGTATTTTTCTCAAAATGTAAACACCTCTTATTAACTTTTCGTTGCGCGCGCCAAAATTATAACACGCATACACGCGCGGTGCACTCAGTGCACGAACTACTTTTTGTTGCGTTTTTATTTCAATGTTTATGAAATTCGGAAATTTTGTGGCTAAAAATGTTTATTAATTTAATATATTATATTTGTAACATAAAAATATAATTTTTTAAAAAAATAAACAATAATAAAATTAATTTGTATAACAATTTTGTTTATAAAAAACATTAATTATACAATAAATATACACAAAAAAATACTTACTTTATGACCCACAAACAATATACTCATGAAAAAACGTTTCTAAACTAATGTTTACAGTCGCAGCGTCACAAATGAACAAGATAAAACATGCATTGTTTTATTATTATTGTACTTATTTTTGTGCGCACGCGCCGAAATGTGGCATATTTATGCTCAAAACAAAGTTAAAGGATAAATAAAGGAATACATATAGGTTTTAAAATATTATTTTCATGTATTTTAGTTTTTTTATTCGAAGTGCCCTCAGTGCACCGCGCGCGCAATGAAAGGTTAAGCCGATTTAAAGGTTTCATTATTATGCAGATGGTCAAATAGTTTTTAATACATTAGTATAATAATAATAATATATGTAATACAATCACTTTTATGACCGTGCGTATGTTGTGAGCTGTGCAGCAAATAGAAATATTGCAAGAAAAATGTATATTTTTACACGATTTATGATAAACAAAAAATGTTGTGTATGAAAAAATTTTGATTCCAACTGGATGCATTTATTTCTTGACAAAAACAAACTTTCAAATCAATCTTGAAAGTCAAACACCAATTAATTTGATTTGTATAAAAAGTGAGTTTTTAATTATTGAACGTCAAACAGCCTTATCAATAATCTAGCAGAATCCTTAATTTAATTTTTATCTTGCGATGCAGCTATAATTCTCTGAAATTCTTTTTATCTGGCAACGTTTAGCGGCAATTTGTTTCTAGTGTCTTTGTTCATTAGCTAAAGTCAGAAAGTAGATAGATCATCACATAAACTCTATGAACTTTTTTACGCGAATCCATCATTCAGTTGTAGTCAAATCCATCTTCCTTCGAGTCACAGACCTAGATAAATTTCTCGTCCAACTTATAGCTGTCTGCATGTATGTTTCTTCTAGTTGGTCCAAGCAAATTCCTAAACAAGACAGGCCGTTTTCATAAATGATATTAATCTTGAGTGAATCAATTCTGCACGTAAAAATTTAATCTCAAGTGAAAGCTGAGTAGGGTCCACCGTATAAAAACAAGGATTTATTTTTGACTGATTGGAACGCGGGAGGAATAGTAAAAGTGTAAGCTAAGGGCCAGCTCACAAGTGCCACACCTTGTAAGCATCTTCGGGATTCTTTCTTGGCATGCGAAATTTCGTTCACACCGAGCACGTACCGGTCGTATTTCACGGGCGCAATTGCACCGATGGTTATACATAAAGCATCATTTGTACGACTGTGAGAAGGCTTGTTTGATAGAAGACCTTACTGCATACAAGAATTTTCTTGAAACCAATTACCATTGTGAAAGTTTATACTGGTTCGCAGATGAAATAATAGATTTTTATATCACGTGATACTTGCATAAAGAAATTTATTCTAATATTGATCAATAATCGTAAAATGAAATGATTTATAGGTGATTAAAAGAACATTTAAAAAATTTTTTCTTTCCAAAAAAGGTACTTGTTTCTGCAGGATAAACACTTATATCAAAAGCAGTAAAACTAACAAATCATTAACATAAATAAACTTACAATCTGAAAATTGCTGTAATGCTGATAAGCTCATTTATTTGGTGTCAATAACTGGTCAATTTAGTCTAATTCTCATTAATCGAGCGCAGAAGCTTCTCTAACGTATAACCATTAAGATTGGTTGAAACAAGTATAAGTTGACGGTAAACGCGACATGCAGGATCTATCTATCTATCGTTAGCCTCGATCATGCTCAATTCATCCACAAGAAGTGATCCAAGCTGGAGACCGATTCGTGCTCCGAGGTCAGCGAACCGATTGAAGCCCTTCGTGTGAAGAATCTTCAAGCCGAAGGAAAAGGATCTTTCATCTTTCCGGCGGATAATCTCGTTTTACGAGGCCGACCTAATTTACGCTGCCATTCATGGTACATCCGCGCCTGCTTTTGCTAATGAAATATATTTAAACGCAGCAGCGCCAGTAACAGGAAAGCTCTTTCTAAATCGGATCCAGCCCTGAAAGATAAATTCTGTCTCGCCTGCTGCAATTACCAATGCACTGCGATAGTAACTCGCCCTGGATCTCAATTAATATTACATATAAATTGAGCTGTGCAACAACGAAGTGCATCCTTAACCACTGCATGAATGAATTAAATGGAAATTTTGAAATTATAATAAATCTAATAAAAATTCCAAAGTGAAAATTGAAATAACTCGAGTAGACCAAAACTTATTAAAGCATCTCATAGACATCCAGTAGACATCCAGTAGACATTCATTGAAATGAATCGTCTGATTTACTTTTAATGTGTCTTAATTAAAAGTCTGGGTTTTAAATTTTATAAATAATATAGAGATAAAATCATTTGAAATATGCATTGACTCTGAATGCAAGCTAAATTAGAATATATGACCATAACAATAATAAAATAATAATTATTTTTCAAAATAAGACAATTATTATGAAATAAAATAAAATTATAAATCTAAGTCTAATTTAAATATTAAAGTGCGTATAGCATAGTTTGATATTAGGGTGCAGCTAAAAATTGATAACTTGCTCGGAGAAAAAATTAAAGTTTGAGTCGAAAAAATAAAAGGACTTAACTTATATTCACTTTGCGCAATATTTAAGGGGCACGCGAGTCCTCTAAAAATCGTATTTTTTCGTACTTTTTTTAACATTTGTATTCGCAAAGTGGTTGAGGTCAATCAAATTATGCCTATTTGTAGATATTTTTTCCTACATGAATACCCTTCAAAGGTCACAAAAATGTATCCAGTTCCTCTCTTATTAAACAACCTTGGGCCGTCTAAAAATGTACTGTTTTGAAAATTTTTACGACAAATTTGACTCCTTGCTTAAAATTAAGTTTATTATCATAAAATTGATGAGAAAAAACATTTTTGTTGTATTTTTAATAAATAAAATTCACATACAATTTCACATTTACAAGCATAATTAGCGATATTAGCAATAATTTATTTTAATAATAAATTGCCGATGACTATGTAAATATATTTATGTACTCATTATTTTAAGTTTTTAATTTTACAGACTTTGAAAATGCGAGAATGAAAACAAATGGATACTCGTTAGGAATGCAAATTTTTGACACTGGTTCTTAATACGAATTCGTATTATTATAAACAAATACTAATGTTGATTTCGTTTAGTGATAAAAAAAATTATACATGTGAAATTTGTTTAATTAATTGACATTTATAGCATTAATTTGGGTCGATATTATCACAACTTTTTTTAAAATAAAAAAAATGTCCAAGCATCTTGTTTATTAATTCGAATAAATTTCAATTACTAACAATTTTAAATTTATTTCTTACTGTTTAAATTTTTCATTTCATGTAAAGTTATTTTGTATAATTTTAAATCTGCTGAAAATTATAAACATCTCTCATAAAAAATGTATTCATAATAAGTCGACTGCAGAAACAATTTGTTGAAAATATTTATTTAATTCAATGCTCACTAAGGGAATTCTAGACTATTATAAAAGTAATATGCTTGTGGGCGCGAAAAGAACGCAATTACTCTTGCTCTTATTCAGTCATCAACATCTCGAAAGACGGCTCCCTTTGATAACTAAGGAGAAATTGGTCACGTTGATCATTAATATTCTTATTTTCTTTTATGCATTTATATGAGCCTTGTAAAAATATAAAAGCAATACAAACTAATAGAAAGAATTACAATAAATAAATAAATAAATAAATAAAACTTGGAATTCACTTGAATCTTTTCTTGTAATCACTTTGTTGAATGATTTTTGTTAAATGAAGATGCATTTCGTATTGCAGTAAAACTAAAAATGGCACATATTTGCAGTGGGTCGTCGGACAAACAAAGACGAACGGCCGAGCAAATTCTCGAATGGATATAAAATGTTGAACCTGCCGCTAATAGCTACTTTAACGTAAAGCAATAAAGAGACTGGCTTGAAAGCTAGACTCTCATCTATCCTAGCGAAAGCAATAGCAAATTCCTGAGAGTAGTATGCGGCTAAACGAAAGATGGTTCTGCCACTGTACTCTACAAAACTTGACCTGACCATCTTGTTATTGTACTTTTTCTCTCAAAGATCGCCTGCACCGTAGTGTCAATCGTAAGTTACCAGTTAATTTTCTTCGGTTTTAATGAAAATGTTACGAGTTTCTGCTACAGTAACTCGCATTCTTCGCAACGTTTTTATTAGTCAGCCATATAGAAAAAAGTTTCTTTGGTTAATAAAAAAAATAATTTAAACTTTGTGTATACTTTTTAAAGATATACAAAGAATTGGTTCGGAAAAAATGTAAGATTCAACAATAAATTGTTTTACAAATCATCCAAGATTTAATTCAACGTTCTTCCGGGAACACAAGATGACTTGTGCAGATTCATTATTACAGTTGGGGTTTCCAGTCTTTCCAGGGAAACAACTATGCACTTTTCATTTTCTTAGCTTGAGATTTATTACAGAATTTCTTAATTGAGATTTTCAGTTGCAATCTTCAATTTAATTTGAATGACCAGTTACTCAGAAAATTACTGTTTTGCAATTAACTCAATTCAAATGCCAAATGAAATTTCCAAATTAACACCTAGGCGCATTTACTTGCTCTGTTCCGCATTCTTCAACCAATATTTTCTATAAGCGGTAGAAGCACGTTGCAAAAGATTCTTAAAATATTTAATAATACAACGTCCCTTGAACTTTAGTGAACTCATTACATTTTTTTTCTTATACTAAAATTGCATACATTCATTTTTACCTAAATGTATATCAATCAAAGAACAGTAGCTAACAATATAATCATTGCTTATTATATGAGCGTAATAAATTATTAAAACAGTAACGAAAGTAAAATCTATGCAACAAGTGACATTGGGAAAAGCATGAATTTATATCGTTAATAATGATCTTTACATGAAAGTCAATATTGGCATTGTGCGTCCGGACATAAAGGCGCATTCAAGGTCGACTCCGCTCAGAGGGTACTTCCAGCAATATGTGTACACGTGTCTTACGTTGGAACAACAACAAAGTCGGCTTAATAATAATACCCCAAAGGTGTCATTGCGCTAATATTCGATAATTTACACTTCAATAAACCGTGTTCTACCTAATTCTTGGTATCAAATAATTAAAACTATGTGAACAAATAAAAGTCAACAAAAGTATGATAATTTTGTTACAAAAATAAGGAGACAAATATTTGACAAGTGCTTGAAAATTAAATGAACAAAATAATTATAAAAAGAGCGCATCAAAAATTGGTTGTCCACATTTAAGAAAAAGACGACAGCGCAATGTACCTATAGTCAGTTCTGATCTGATAAAGCCGATAAGGAATTTCGTGACAAATGATGCCTTTTCTTTTTACCGCAGGCTGTACTTCATCCGAAGCGTGTCACAGTATGATAATTTAAATAGCGTAGATGAATATTATCATGACCATTTTTGTTAATAAACGTTACATAGCCGATAATGTTTAATTAAAAATCTGTGGAATGCGAGACAATACTGTTTTATTTTTATTTGTATGCAGTCATTGACTTCAGATCCATTTTGTAAGATTCAAGTAAATCTCAAGTTTGAAATGAAATATTTACTGCGTGTAAATTGGTTTTACAAAAACTGCAAGTTGTAGAGTACACAAATTGAGTCTATACAAATAAATGTAAAATATCTTGTACATTTTCGTTGAATAACTTTTTTTTCTGGAAATCTTACCATTGAATGAAAGTTATATCTTATTCAAGAACCCAATTGACAAAACCAAGTTCGACCACACCACAGCACTTACTACTCACACCACACTCGTAACGTGCCCCTTCTCCAATCGAAGCAATCAACACTGTCACTATCAGAATTCGCTCAAACTCACTCCTCGTAAATCATCCCATTCAACGCGAGCAGTCTCCGAGAGTTCAACTAACCTCGGCCAAGTGTCTTAGCCCGGTCATACCGCAAGTTTGTCTCTCTCAGTATACAAAAAGCGACAGGGACTTTGGCAAATTTGATCTGAATTTGGTGAGCTTAAATGCTCAGAAATTGCTTGCAGCGGCTCGATTCTATGGTCTCAACAGAACTGACAGAAGACTCCGCTCACCAGAGTACTACTACCGTAGACTACTACTAGTGCTACAACTATTAGCATCGCCACCAATACCAGTTCAGTGTCTACTTTTACTACCTCTTTGCCATTACAGATTCACTGTCTCCCTCTCGCTGCTGCTGCAGTCGCGCTTCCTTGGCTGAGTGCAAACTTTCTATCCATCTCAGTCCCGCAGGATGCACCTACAACAGCCGCTCGTGTGCTGGTGAGCTACTTGCACGTGCAGACTGTTGGCTTGTGTACGCGGCGCGTTCCTCAGATCGAAGGGCCTTTTAGAGGACTTGGAGGGAGAGCCATAGCAGGTTGCTGTCGATCGCACGCATTCTATCGCCTTCTCGCGCCCATGTTTCCGCGTCCAGTAAAATGTCTGCTGCGTGGGCGACCAGCCGGATGGCTGATCCATTAAGCTTGCTATGACTAGGCAAAACGAAGAGAGACGGAATCTGCACGAGAAAAGGGAAGAGCTGCTACAAACTGTGCACTATGAGAGACTCGCGAATGCGCTGAGAGAAATGTATATACGCCGCGGTGATTCTAATGCGAGATACTTGTATAGTATAAATTGCTCGGCTATGAAGACGCAAGTTAAAAAACTGGATTTCCACAAAGATTGATCGTCTATTATGATGAAGCAAAATTTCAGTGATGATGGTCCATGAATGTCCTGACGAAGAGAAGATTTTTTTTCCACAATTCAAGCCAATACATTTGATTGGCTAATTTGTACAATTAAATATTGTGACGTTTAAGAAGATTCCTTCTTTTATTTGTTGGCTTTTTACTTCTTCTTTTTTTCATATAAAACTGATCATTACTGATAATTACCATTATATAATTTCACATTTTTATTGAAGAATTATTTTAAGTAGCATTAAATCGTTACTAATACATGTTATAAAAATCCTTATTCGGCATTTGCTACAAATAAATTCGAAAAACATGCCATAAATAAAAGAAGAAAAAAAACCCGCAACATTAAAATAGCTAAATTATCCAATTTTTGTTGAAGTTTTAATTTGACCATATATCTTCCGCTGAAGTTAGCCTTCACATATAAAATTTTCTCGAGCGAACAAATTTCTTAACCATATTACAACGGACAATCAAGTAAGCAGCTACTCGTAACGCTGCAATCGCACATCAACTTCCTGATCATTTTGGATGAAACTTCTATGCACACACTCAACTCTAGCACATTTTCTACATTATGTAATTCTTGCACCAATAGCCTCTAATCTAATTATATAGCACGCTGTAAAGCTGCGCAAATTCGTTTCCACAAATACGCAATCTAAAGTCAAGTTTTATCGATAAAATCGTAACATCTGTAAATTGATCTTGGGAGCACGTGCACTTGGCATAAAAGGTGGCTATGCAATCACATTAGCATAGTTCTGGACTTATAAGTCTCACGAATAGGTAGTCACCAATAACGGATATTATTTTTAATTATCATCCTTCTCGGTTTGAAGGGTTCGCATCCACCTTGAAGCGTCCATTGCTACTCTCAGTATTAGTCCGCTTTAACGCGGTTATGAATCCAGTAATTTCTAGATATAATAAGCAATAAATCACGAGAATAGCAGCGATCTTCTACCACGGTTCTCAAGGAACATTTTCTCGGCAGATGTTCGACGCTTTCCCATAAGATCTGCACGATTTTTGCCGACTGGCCAGCGGTACCGTTCGACTGACGCGAGAAGTTCGCGGGTTAAATGAGATGTACAAGAAGAACGACAACGAATGAAGCGGGGGAACATTTATTTTGAGCCAAGTGATGTAAGAAGCGTCAAGGCCCTCTGAAAGCGGCTGGATACATATCCTAGAAGATTAACGTGGCAGTGCTTCCCGAATGCGAATGGTACCTAGCGAAAACTAGATATGCAACGTGCACAAGATAAATTGCACTGCTGACAACGCAAATCGAAAATACGGCCGGCAAATTGATGATGGATTCAAACACCATACTCGGCACGTGTTGCGATTACGCTGCGAATATTGATTTTGCACGCGGTGCTTGATTATAGATCGCCAGGCTGGAGATTAAAGGGCTGCACAGTTACGAAAATCATAACTATAAGAAAAAATAAGCTTTCTAATGATTGCGATAAAAGAACTGTAAATAATCAAATAAATTATTCTCTAAGAAAAATGCGAACTACGTTTATTCACAAACTTCCGTAAATACAAAATATCTATAGAGGATGAATAATTACTTTAAAAGTGCGTTTGATACAAAAATAACTCACAAAGTCATTGCAGTAATACAATGACTTTAAAGACAAATCCCCGCGTACATACGCTTGCAGTTTATAGGAGAAATTGACTTTGTGAAAATCTTTCGAGACTCACTGAAGAACGTTAAAACGAAGATAAATTCATATCTGCGTGGTAATCACCTCGCAAAATGAATAATAAATTATTACGACACCGCCAAAATTCTAAGAAGAAATGTATGACAACGTGTTTGCACATTTTCTTGACAAAAGGTCATGACACATTTACAACTTTCACAAAAATATAATTAAGTCTTCAAATAAAAAGTAATGTAGATGGCGGAAAAAATGACAGACAAAATATGACTGTAATGCAACTTGCTAGTTACCAAAAACACAAAAAATGAACTGAAGAAAATCATTTACTAAATAATAAATTGTTTTATAAATTTGGCTTTGTGTGTAAAAATAACAAATATACTGAAAAATTATAAACACTAACCAGCAGAAGATTTACCATACACTTTCAATATAAGCTTTAATTAAAAATTTAGTTTCACTTTATTTTGCAGTATATGTCATGATTTAGAGGTCATGTTCTAAGTAAATAGCAGAGAAAACACAAAAATATACAAATGTGAGTTGGGAAAATTTGTTTATAGGTTTTTTAATTTTTCATATTCAACACTAAAATTGAATTATTATATCTTCTTTTTTTATTATTATTATTTTTTTAATATATTATGAGTATAATTTGTTCCACATCAAAGTTTGTTTTAAATTTGGAAAATGTGAATTATTATAATTGTTTTTAAAAAATAGTTGACATTCTGTCATGTTTAACTTGAGAGTGATCCCCTACCGATTATCACTCCTGAAATTTGTTGAAGTATACTTCACATTTTTCCAAGCATAGCATAGCAATCACTTGCATACTAATCATAGATTAAATATGAAATTCATCAGACTCTACATTAAATTTTAGTGCTAACTCCCAAGTGTATTAGGCCTAATATAATTGAAGCCAATTTGTGTATTAAGCCAACTACTCGAATACCAGACAACACAAAATCAAATTTACTAACCTATACAGAAGAACACAAAATCTGTTTAGAATACAATTGAATCTGATTGGTTTTATTCTCAATAAAATTCATTTATTTTTTTAAACGATATGAGAACAATATTAAGCATGCAAAAATCAGCATAAACTGATCTCTCGTTGTTTAAGGTCAAACTAAAGTAAAATGTTATTCACGTATTACTGAGCCAAAAATTAAGTAAGTTGCGTCACAAATTCAAAGAGTTCTGATGCATCGTTGAGGGGACACGCAAGCAAAAACACTAAAATCGGTAATTTTCAATCAGTTAATTTTTCGTAAGTTTTAAGGTATTTTATTGTTATATAAAGGAACCATATTAATATTCATAACTAAATAAAATATAATTTGTTTATTTAACAATAAGTACCAGAAATAGGGTTATTTTCAAAATACTCCCGGAAACCAAGTTTTAATTCGATTTACGTTTTTTTTAAATTGTTCGTAATTTTATAGAGAATAATTTGTTTAAACAGAATTTTGATATCACTTAAAATGACAAAGATATTATTAATTTTCTATAAACATGTAACAAAATAGGCTATTTTTGACGATTTGTTGTGTTTTTTTAACTTTATTTGTTTATAATATAACAAATAATTAATCTATCAAAATTCTGTCTATACAATTTATTCTCCATTCAATTACGAAGAGTTTACAAAAAAAGAATGAGTAAATCGGATAATAATTTTTATTACCCGGTTCCCAGGTACATTTTTAAGATGAAAAAACATGAAAAATAAGTTTTCGAGATAATCGAAGTTAAAGTTGAGGTTTAATTTGATCTGCTTTTTTACTTAATGTAGTCCAATTTTTACATATAATTATCATTCAGCTATTCCAGGACGATACATTGCACCTTTTGCTTTTGTTTCTGCCTTTTCTTTTGCCTATTCTTTCTATAAGTTTTGCTATTGATAAATATCGTTTATTGCTCGAGTTGCCTGCCATTATCGATCTCTGACAGCATCTTGAAAAAATACAATTTTTCGTTGTTTCTAAACAAATAATCAAAAAACGAATTTTGCAGCATGAAAGAGGATACTTTAAGGTACCGAGAAATACAATAATTTTTTTTTCAATTTTTCGTGAAATTTCGTCATTTTTTGCTTGCATATCCTCTTAAAATGAATAAATAGGCATATTTTCCTCAATTTGAACTTATACGCAGAATTTAACTGTTTAAAAAAAAATAAATTGTTTGTTAAACATTTTTTTAAGATTACACATGGCTTCCTATGGCAACTTCTAATTTGATTTTGTTAACAACAATGTGCTGTAAACTTTAATCAAATTTCAGAATATATTTTTAAACATTTTTGTAAAAGTATTTCAATTGTAGTTACTTTGGCATTTCTTTTCATTTTCCTACGTATTTCTTATGGAGGGAGTTTCTCCGTGACAAAACTTCCTTAAGGAAAGAAATTTGCTCAACACAAGAGCATGCTGAGTGCAAGGATTTGTTAGCATGCTATAATCATGCCTATACTCATTAGCGTGCCGGGGAATTCCTTAAGTTATAACCAGTTGAAGTGAGGATGATTTTAAGTGTAATTTTTAATTTTCAACTATCATCTTGTTAGAGAAATATTATTTATGTATTCATTAATATCAATTTATCATCGCGAGTGATCAATTTTAATTGACAGGCTACAAATAATTTTCACTAAATATTGATATTCCGTGGATTCGATGATAAACAATAATGACTGGCCGAACGTAAGAACGTTGAATAATAGCGTTCGCGTTAATAACTTATCACGCCGTGTTATCAATACCACCGTGACTGTTAAATCTTGATGTATGACTTTGAAGTAAAGTGCAAATCATGAAAAAATACAATGAAGAAAAGAATGCTGTAAATCAAGACCGGTTGATCCAGATTAATCCGCGAGCGGCGATCATAAACGATCGATTCACGTTTTCCTGCACCATTCGACAATACACAGAAATGCGAATTCGTGTTCCATTGATGCACGCGAGTGTGAGGTCGCGCAACTGAAAGTTCGATGTACGTTGCTGAGAAAATATAATATGTATCACTGGTACGTGCAATGATCAATGATCTTATATGACATAATGTATCATTTTTGCTTTTTAAAACATTAATACAAAATGCTGCAAATAATAGAAATAATAGTCATAGAAATGATTTAATACTTTGTCAAAATAACATACATTTATGAATAAAGCTTATTTCAGATAGAACAAATAAAATTCACAATTAAAATAATTTAAAATTCATTATGTTAACAATTTTTAGTTTTTTTCAAATAACTTAATTTTTTGTGATTTGATAGTTTTTATGTTGAAATCTGTCATCGTATTATGTCAAAAATGTGATATTGAGTTGTTTATTTGAATATAAAAAAAAAATTAATACATTTAGAAGAAGTCCTAAAATTGACATAAAAAAGTATTTAAAATATCCAAAGTATCGGCCATTGAAGTGCAAATTAAACAAAAACTAGGTAAATAATAAATATTTTAATCAATTCATCTTACTTCTTATGGAAATAGCTTCATTTAACTCTAACTAAAAACCCTTTTACGCGATCTACAATCAAAGACGTAAACCTCTAAAAATTGCCAAAAACAGCGATTTTGGAGATTTCAAAACTCAATATCTCTACAACAAACGCTGATAGTGACAAACGGGGTTCACGAGCATGTTTAGGAGCTCAAAATTAGCTCCTCGACCCAAAAAATTAGCAAAGAGACTTGCACCAAAATGGCTGCAGACCTGAATTATTTAATTTGATTTTAAACTTAATTAAATTGAAATAAATAATGATTATTTATTATCATTTCTTCAAAAAACGTGTAATTACAGAAATTATTTACAAATATATATATTAAATTGTATTTACATGTTTATAAATATAAATGCATTATTTGCTAAGAAACCACCATGACTCAAAATCTAGCATTTTCTAATAAAAGTTCAAACAAGTTTAATTGCACTTACTGACTTTTTTAATTACAATATCATAATTTTACATGATAAATTCTTAGAACTTGATAAATGACAAACAATTGAAAACATTCAAGATTTTCGGTGATTCTGAAGAAAGTTATGACCTTTCGAAGTTATCTCCGCGAAAAACAGCGACTTTCAAGGTTTAAAATGGTATTCCGAACTGACTAAAAAAAGCAAATTTCATATTTAACCAGAGCATTCCAAGCTTTCAAATGAAAAAAAAAGTTGTTTGGCAAAGCTATGGCGATTTAAAAGATAATTTTTGCATATAATTTAAATAATAATCAATATAATTTATATTAAGATGTCCTGATTTTTTTCCTCTAGTTTATAAAATGCAATAGGACTTCTCTATAAAAAATCTCAAGAGGGAGGTTAAATTGTATAAAATTTTGAAAGATGTTTTATTTTTAACATTACATTTTAAAGATCTTTTATTATTTATAAATAAAAGCAAAATGCAACATCAATAACATTGTAAACTTTTATTAATCCTAAAAAGATATAAATGAATCAAATTATAAATATGAAACCATTATACTTATTGCCAAGATTCGTATTATAGACATACATGCCGATATGTTTCGTATTTTAGAGGATTCATCTAATCGTTTGTCGGTTTTACACAAAAGTTTTTCTTAACATTACAAAATATATTACATTTTATTGTTTACATAATGAACGTTTACATATGTATACATATTATATTATTATCAGAATAAAAAAATATTCAATTTTTATTGAATCCTTTGTACTTTAAACCCACCAATGAATATATCAAAAACATTTCCTCAAGGAAATTTATTTTGACTGTGTACACTTGTCCCTCAATTTATACCTTCCAGGTAGATCATCATCTCTAAATGTCTTATTTTTATTTTCTTAAATGATGAAAATGTCATTTTACATCATGCAAAATGCATTTTATTTTATACAATACAAATGAAAGTTATTTTAATGTCATCTAAATGACTTTATATTTTATATTACTAATAAATAAAAATGATCATAAAGTTGGTATTTCATCTTCTGATGTAAATAAAAAATATATAGTTTTAATAACAGGATCACATCTTTATTATCACTGGTAATAAAAACCCTTTTAACAGACAACATGCAGTAAGTTTTAACAAAACATATAGTGAACGGAGTTATCTGAACAATATGTGTCTTATTGGCACATCCAGCCAAGGTAGTCAACATATGCAAGAAAAGTGTTC
>JABFPM010003298.1:0-14634 GCA_022817325.1 Idris sp. 1 HC-2018 | reverse complement strand
ATTAATCACTGCTATCTGAAATGATAAACAATGAAAATTACATAATGCGTGAGGTCAACAAAGAAAATAAGAGAATATAATTTTTATTTCAGATCGTGATTAAATATTTTTACCTCTAATTTTTTTTTGTAGTCGATTTGTGTTTTGGGCATTTTAGCCAAATTGAATTGTGCAAACATTCGTTTGCGTTCTGTGTTCCAACCGTGGCGCATCGTTCTAATAACGAATCGCTGGACAATCTGGTGTATACAGGCAAGATTTTTTCGACGATTTCTTCTCGCAAGTAAACTTTCATTGTAGAATGCGAAGCATCCTTCCGCACGTTGCCAAAAGCACCACGAATTAGATCCAATTGGACAATCTTTGTGATTAGGCTTTCCGTCAGTGGAGCTGCTATGCGAAAGTGTTACAAAAATAGCTTTCCGCATTTTCGCAATATCTGGCGAGTTTGATTTTATCGCGTTGGTGTAATAACCTTGCAGAAGTCTAATTTTTCAACTGTCAAACTGCCCTTTTTTGCACAACCCAATCGAACTTTTTTTGCACTCCATTCTTGCACAATTTTTTGCAGAGCAGTGAACAATCGTTTGCCAACGTGATTAATGCACTCAATCTTCAAAATTTCAACTCCAGGGTACACGTTCAAAGTCTGAAGATGAGAAAATTATTTGCAGTCTCCATCGCTGAGAACCACAGTGTAACCCATTTTCCACTTGTCCACTGAACGTTTCCACAGTAACTCCGCTGCGTAAACTTCCATTGTTCCTGAAGAACCTTGATAATTTTTTTCGCATTCCCCTGACGCTTGATGACCCTCTAACCAAGTTTCGAACTCGTCCGTATTTTTAAGTTTTGCTGCCATTGTCTCACACGTTTTACAACTTTTGGATAAAACGGCGTAATCTAATACTAAACCAGTCAGATGGTCAATGACGATTCCCAAACCTTTGTTAGAACTATGACCTCGGGAGTGCCACGACCCGTCGTACGAAACTGTAACGTCTAAGATTTCTGCATCAGCCAGAGATGGATCTTCTTTTATATACGCTTCGCGAACTTTTTCGTGTGTTCTTTCCGGTACTTCTTCTCGAAATGTGTCACTTTTCTTGTGAATGAAGTTTAGGTACTTAGAAAAAGTGGAGTGAGACATCGCGTGCATATTTACTTCCGTGTCCAATTTTTGCATACCGCAATATCCAGTACCCATATCCAAGAAAGCATTTGTCATGAGGTCGTTGATTTCAGAAATTCCTTGATGAAGTGGGCTCGAATCGCATTCATTGTTGATTGCCTGGCACGCATTGCAAAAAATTTGCACCTTACTCGCAAAACCATTCTCGTTCATATGCTTCTCCTGCAAATGACTTTGCGAACAGATTTTGCATTTCAAGCCTTTCAGTAACTCCTTCCACATGTTTTCATGATAAATTCTATACTTTGCGATTGTTTTGTCATTGCATTCTTCAGTTTTGGATTCTGTGTCGGGAATTGATTTTTTATCATCTGCTTGATCAGAAAACAGACGCAGTTTCCGATCACGAGTTGATTTGCAACAGATTGCTCGACCCTACAAAAAAAATACTAAACCTTCGTACACGATTTTGATGAAAAAAATAAACATAATTATACCTTATCATTTGCAACATTTTTAGTCGCATGACGCAACAATGAAGCTTTCGTTATTCTTCCTTTTTTTATTTCTCTTTTTTTTGTAGAACGTGTGTCTGACAATGACGTCCGATGGTGTCCCCTTTGCACTAATTTTTATTCGACAATAAACACTTGTTTACGATTTTAAAAACACGACAAAACAAGACACAGCTCATTTGCCAGGTGATCATTAGTTTATTTCAATTTTTTGATTTTTTTCTAATTTTCATCATTTTTGCGCGGCGAGTTCCCTTAAGATACACACAGTGGAGATCATCTATAACTGTAGTTCTCATTAAGTCATAAACATAATTAAAAAGACTTGTAGGGCCTTTTATGCTTTTAATTTTTTTTGCAAAAGTAGCTTTCGATGTATTTTTTCTAGTTTCTTCGGTTGTTCGTTTTCCAATTATTCTATTATCATACACAAAGGTTCTTTTAACTTTTTCTCCTTTGGTGTAGCATTTTGGACAACCAAAGAAACCATTGTGACCATTCATGTTAAAAAACTTGGCTTTTGCGGGCTAATCACACGTACCGCAAATTATCAAACCTGCAATAACACGTGCTACGCCAAGAACTTTGATCTTTATCTCTTTAGTTATGTCATGCAATTCTTGTAAAATGGAAGTCATAAACAAATTTGCTTTAGGCGGATCAGTGCCGAACAATAAACCAACCAAAAAGATGTTCTCTATTTTTCTTCTCAAATGAGGAGGTAATTCGTTTATCGTAAGGTAAAAAAGCCAAACATTATAGTTAGAGGATTTAAATACTCGCACACCATCCGTATTCCATGTGAAAGTTAAATTTATAAGGGTTAGAGAAAAAGCCTTGTTTTAATAGTTTTTTATAAATTTTACGATCGTATAGGTTTTCATAATTATTTACATTAATTTTTTTTCTAGTCAATCTATAATTTAAATAGTCTACAAAGGATGGCCTGTTAAATAATTTTTTGAGTTGAGGAATTATGGAGTTTCTGACAAAAAAATTTGTTCTGGCATTTTTACAAGAGGATTTGGAACATCGAGAATTTTGATCTTCTAACACTTGAGTACATTTTCCGCAATAATATATTTGTAAAAGAAGATTTTGAAAGGATTTCATAAACTTTTTGAATTTGTAAATTGTCCTAATACACCGGTTTTCTAAAGCACAATGAATATAAATCAAATGTAATAAGTCAGCTAGACAACTGTTAGTAATTTTGTGTCTAAACACAAATGTTAAAATCGATAGAAAACTTTTTGCTACTGATATTGTGCTACCTTCATAAAGAGGTTTTTGAAAATCACTATTGTTAAAAACATCGTCTATTTCGTCATCGTCATTTTCATTTGCCGTTTCCTCGGCTTCATTAATATCTTCTTCACAATCGTAAAATTCATCGTCATCGTTTGTTTCTAAATTGAAAATTGTAATATAATATTAATATATTTTATTTAAGAAAATGAAGCATTTTTTCACTTATGAAAAAAATTGATATGAAATTAGATGAAGTGGACAATTTTATAGTTCATTGGTCTATAATTATCATATTTAATTATAAAATAATTATAAAGCTAATAAAGAAATAAGAAAAATAAAATTTATTTAAATTATTCAAAAGTCATTTAAAAGGCAATAGCAAGGCAAAATAGTGGAAAATACCCCTCCATGAAAAAATATTTAGACGATGGGATCTTGTTTGGGGTATCAAAATACACTAATTTCTGAATTTTGAGACCTCAACTCTTGAACAATTGTTCTATATAATTAATTTTATTAATATATTTTTAAATAATTAATTTTAATATATTAAAGTTTTTACGTTTCAAAAACGTTAAACAATTATATATTTTGGTTTTTTGATTATAATTTGACTTTGTTATGAATAATGTTGATGAAACTATTAGCTAAATAAGTTTGTTACTCAAATTAAAGCGGGAAATTCATAAAAAAATTTATTTGCTAAACCATCAAGGGTGCTACTCTGGAATAAATATATAATGTTTGCTGGACTAAAATCGTTTACTCTCTAAAATGTTATATTTTTTTATTCGAATCGAATTTCCTCTTAATTGTACCTGAACATAACGGGGTTGCCGAATTTGAATTTATTTCGCTTAACCAAAATTTGTAGATATAAGAAGAAATGCTCAGCAAATAAAATTAAATAAAAAAACCTTATAGTCTAAATAATATGTTACCTGTAGGTTTGAAAGCAGAATCTACTATGTTTTGTAAAATTTGGTCCAGTTTATCATTGTCACTATACAAATTTGTTTTTTATCTATTGAAGAGACATTATTTGTTAAATACTATTTCCAGTTATCCATTAAATATGAAAAATTAAATATAGTTATCCATAAAAATATAAAAAGTTAAATATTTAGAGTTTCAGTTCGAAAACTTTATGCATTTATATCTACAATTTCAGATAACGATTGCTTTTCCTAAAGCACAAAAAGAAAATCAAGATTCATAGAAAAGTAATTTTTTCTCATATATATAATTTGATATAAATAAAGAATAGAAGATTTTAAGTGAAACTTGAAAAAAAAAAATAATAAAAACTAATATTTATTAATTTATTTCTTTTCAATAATTACTGAATTTTTAACACATTGCCTGTACATTTTGTCCTCTGCTTTTAAACACATTCAAACGATTACCTTGCTGTCCAAAGTTTTTTAAATACAAACAGAAACACACAGCTGTTTTTTTAACCTTTCATATTTACGAACAATCCGAAGCTTTGTACAAAAAATGTGTTAATATTTTTCTATAATAACAAAATTATTAATGTGATTTTTTATTGATATCAAGTTCAAATAGTGTGAACAAAATGAAGATAATATGTGACAAAAATGAAAAAGCAAACGAAGCCGAAAATCAAAAGGTTGAAGAATCCGAAAATGCCAAAAACAAAAAGGAATTAGAGAAAAAGGAAAAAAAATTCAGAAGAAAATAGAAGAGTAAGTGAAGCATAGAAGAAAACAAGAAAAAACAGCTAAGGAGAAGAAACAAGTGGAAATTGAGCAGGAGAAAAAAGAAGCTGAACAAAAAAAAAGCAGAAGAAGCTGAAGGCAAAAGGAAAATAGAAGTTCAGCGTAAGAAACGAGAGGATGCAGAGCGGAAGAAAAGGGCTGAAGAAGCTGAGCGCATGGAAAAAATAGAAAAAGGAACTTTGTACAAAAAAAGAAAAGAAGCTGAGCGCAATGAAAGAAAAGAATTTGAGCGAAAGAAAAGAGAGGATGCTGAGCGCAGAATGACAGAGGAAGCCAATTATAATGACTTAGAAAACATTTGTGAAAATTATGGAAATGTGATCTTGGTGAAATTAAAAACTAAACATATAGAATCAATAGCTCTATTCATGTAGAACAAAAGGGTCACTAGACACAATGTCTAAAAAATTCGTTTTCAAAATATATTATACTTTGTAGCACTAAGAAACTAGTTTTCTGTTTTATTAACATATGATTATTTATTGAAATAACAATCACATATCATCGTTATTATTTATGTATGTGTGTATACACGTATAACAAAAAAATTATATGTAAATAATTAATTTTTTAAGATAACAAATAAAATAAATAATAAAAGATTGTTAGTGCTACCCAATATAACATTTTAATTTTTGTTCGAAAATCGCCGATCTGTGTTTGTACAAGTTTAACATCGAAAAACATGGTGAAAACTAATTTTTAATCATTGTACCCATTGAGAAATTTTTTCTACATAAAAAGAGCTATTGCGATTCCTCATGTTTAGTTTTAATTTGACCGAGGTCACATTCCCATAATTTCACCATCTTACAATCTTACACTTAATTTGACAATAAAAAAGGCTCCTAATATTTATTATTTTTTTATTTACAAATTTATCAAATTTTCAGAAATTTCCCCAAAATATACAAATAATTTTGGTAATTTCAATTTCAAGGTTGAAATAGGAAAGGGTTCAAACGTGTACCTTCCTCGATGTACCATAGAAGCTATTTATGGTCCAAATGATTACTGTGAAGTAGTAAAGGCGATTCCGCAACTGTACGAAACTATTTTAGGTGATAAAATGCATATAATGTCAAAATCAGGCACTGGGCAGAACGTTTCTGAAAAAATTCCAAAACCTGTGTATGATGGAGTTATATATAAGTAGTATTATATTACTTGACTAGAGAGAGAGAGAGTAAATCCAGCAGAGGATTTTTCAAACTGAGTGAGCTTATATAGAAAGCTTTCACATTTTTTTTATTAATTATAAATATTATTTATGCCTAGTGAACTGTATGAACTTTCCTTATTAGATTTTGGTTTTTTCTTTAAATGTTGAACCATTATGATTTTTAATCTGTTCTAGGAAACCATAAAATTAGATTTCATAAAATAGTGATATAACAGGCAACTCTAATGTAAGTCACAAGTGCAACACTATTTCCGCCTAAGTGAAAAAGACATGTGATTTATCTCAGTGACGTAACTGTGACAATTACAATAATTTAGAAAAATATGAATCTTGTTGAATACAAAATAATGTTTATGTTAAGACTATGTGTTAAAAGATTTTTGAGAAATTTTCCATGAATTTATTAGGAAATTTTCATGAATTTTTCATAAATTTTTCATGAATTATTAATTTATTTTTCAAGAATTTTCCATGAAATTTTTCATGAATTTTGTATGAATTTCCCGAAAACTTTTCTGAAACAAAATTTCTAGATTTTCCCGAAAAATTGTGGTTTTTTTTAATGAATTTGCTATTATTTTCCATAAATTTTCCATATATTTGTCATACATTTTTTATGAATTTTCCATCAATTTTTTATGAATTAAACAAATTTTACTCGTTCCATGAAAACTTCTTGAAAAACAGTCTAATATGGAATTTCATGAATTTCATTGGAATTTTTTTTTGTTCGGGAATCGTTATTTTTTTGACTTGCACGTCGATTCGGTCTGCGCATTATTTACAACAAGCGAATGATTATTATTTGAATGCGAATTTAAAAGCTACGCGATTCACAGATGGGATAAGCCGACGGCTTGTAATATCTATTTTGTGATATTTTGTGCATTGTGATCGTATTTTTCGTTTGTCAGTGAAGCAACGGTACGTGCTCGCACGTAGAATCTGGCAAAATTAAATCAAATAATCGGCGCGTGTGTTCAAAGTCTGCAATATTCCTCCATTCAATTTCACACTTCGTGAATACGATAATTGGACGAGAAGGAAAAGGATTACCAAATCATCGTTCGAGAACCACGAAATATTATGCTGAGTCGCGCCGTCAGGGGGCCAACGTAGCGTGCCAGCGGGCCATTTTAGCAAACGAACGTTTTTTCTCATATATACATATCGCACGCGCCGTTTTCTCCACTGGGATCAATTATTTGCTATTGCTAAAATTAACTTCAAATCGATCCTTGCGCTATTATTCGTAGTCATTTTTAATCAGCTTTCGTCGGTTTACCGTCGTTTCTTGTTCGTTCTAAGAAGCCATTTATCATTCACAAGTGGCCGGTGTAATTGTTCACGTGATCCCACGTGATTCATCTTAGATTTTCTGTTGAATAAATTAAGTGCCATTACGGGCAAATTATTCCTCGTTAATTAAGTAAACTTGTTGCGACGATACTTTGTTGACCGCGTTCATCCTGTCTTCAATTTATCCTGCCTTTTAATGGATCCATAAAAAAAAATAAAAAAATAAAAAAAAAATAAAAAAAAATTGGCCATCGCACATGAAACTGAAGAATGGTGTTGTAAAAAAAAGAGTAGAATTTTAAAACTTAAAAAGTAAAAAAATTGTTCTTTTAAAAACACACCAAGTATGGCAATTTTAGTTGAAAACAATCATGACAATAGATGAAAATTTTTCTTTTAATATTTTCGATGACGGCAAAGTTTGTTGCACAATAATGCTTATCGTGAACCTTGGATCTGTAAGTTAATTATATTAATTGAAATTCACGAGCATTGTTCTTGCACAGCAAGTCTTCTAGTTTTGCGCCGTGATTAAGCCGATTATAAAGTAATGGAATAGGCGAATAAAAGTATGCAAGGAAGTGCGATTTGTAGCATCACAAAGTTGATATAATGAAAATAGAGAGATTCTCTGGCCTCAAGATTCGAAAGACACCCTGGGGTGTAAAACTAATATATATTGCGTTTCCTCGTTCTGTGTAAAAAGCTTCCATAATTCAATCGAGAATCAAAATACACTCGCAGTATTTATTTGTTCGTAATAAGTGCAAAGTGATGGAAATGCAACAAAAGGTGTGATTGAGAGTGATAAGAAAATCTGTTTAGATTCGAATTTAAAATATAATTTATTTTTTCCCCTTTTTAAAGCCACTTCATTTAATTCCAAATATTTTACAATCATTTGGAAAGGTTTATTAAAAATGAAGAAAATTTATGGTAACTGAATATAAATCTTTTTATACGTCTATAAACAAGAATTATGAATAGTTCAATGAAGGTATAATTCATTTTACTGATGATGTTTACTGTTTCGTAAACGTCCATTATTTATATTTGAATAAAAATTTATCGCGACGCAAAGAACGATGATTAATAATTGAAAGGCAAAAATTTTCAAAAAAACGAAAGGCATAACTTTTTAACTATACAGCCCTTTTAGTTTTATATTTCACATCGATATAATATGCAACAACGAGCGACTTGTTTTTAATTAAATGATACATTTTTAGTTATTCGTTTGAGCATCCTTTCATTATTATCGTGCAATCATATTTTATGTACGATTGAAATCTTTCTTATTTTACAAAATGTTATACAATATATTATTAAACTATATTATTACTCAATAAGCATATGCTTCTTTCTAAAATCAGTGTGAACACGAAGAAGTTTAATAATTTAACACAAGTGAAACAAAAAAAAAATTGTTGTAGTATTTTCTCGAAACAAATTTTACTATGTTAAGGTGTAAGCACTATGTTCTGAGTATAAAGTAGCAAAAGCAACATTTTTATGTTTTTAAATTTAAATCGTGGAGCATACATTTTCAAGCAATACTTGCTTATAAAACGCGACAAGGAAAATTTGCGAGCAGATTTCATATTACATAAAATCAACTACTAATTCGGGAAACGTAATATCAAGTGCTCGTAACTTCTAACCAGATAATTTATAACGCAACTCATGATTTACAACCAATCTCATAATTTTATTAACATTATTATGTATTCGCTGCAACACTTTTATGTGTTTATCACTGTATCAGTTCATTTATCAGCCAAATTAATAAATTTTCGTTAATGAAATAAATAATGAGATTTGTTTAACTCGATTATATAAATCACGAGTGAGATTTAATACAAAATTTATCAATGCAAAATATTTTGTAAAACGTAGCAAAAAAAGAGAAAAAAAAGGTTGCTACCCTGTAAAATTTTAATTGTGCAAATTAATAATAAAGCTGCGATGAAATTTAATAGCTTGACATCGAATATTTTTTGAAAAAGTGTATCGATCCTCTGTTTTACCCAATATCGTCTTGTTTACCTTATGTTGGTCGCAGTTATTGGTTGCGAAATACCTCTTTCACCCCGGGGTGGTAGCAGTTTGGACTATCTATATTGTGAACTTTGCTGCTCACTGGATAAAAAAAAGTTGTAAATACCCATTTTGTTCAATTTTATTTTCACTCTAGCCATTTTGCTCCGACATTTTGACCTTTATATATATTTTACGAGCGTATCTGCACTGAAAAAATATCTTAAAAGCACAAGTTATTAAAGTTTCGTTAAACAAAGTTCAATTCTTTATTATTGACCAATTACACTTTATATTTTTAACTCACAACAGATTGATTAACGACTTTTTCTCGTAACTTTTCATGAAAGTTGCGGCTCTTCTATCAATTTCTTGAATTTTGTCTATTCTTTTGGTGTTTTTACGGTTCCCAAAAAATTATAAACTATAAAGTTAAATATATGAATGTATATTTTAGTTTATTTGACTAAAGATGAATAAATCGCAGTTATTATGCACAAAATAATGACAAAACCAAGGTCGGGCCATTCCTCACTTACTCGGGCATAAATCTTTTTTTTGAATAAAACCCCGTTACAGTAATTCAACTTGTTCGACGTAAACTAGGAGAACAAATTTGGAAATGGAAATATACGCGCAAAATATACGAGATCGATACTTATTTGTTGTACTTTCTGCATTTCAAAACCGCGGCGCAGACTGTCTGACTGCTTTTGTCGCCATTTCTTTATGCAGATCGGAACAAGGCTTGCATTATACATAATTATCTCGGCGCACTCAGACACGTAGTCTGCGTTAAAAAAAGGTACGATCATGCGACGCGCTCTGTGGATGCCGGTAGTTACGCCAACAGAAGTGAAAAGAAGCAAGAAAGACATATGGCCAACTGACGCAAGAAACAAGGATAGACGAGGCCGACGCATCGTGGGCCGACAGTCTTGTCACGGCAGCAAAATAAAACGCACCCCGGCGTGGTATGCAAGGGTCGGCAAACACATTCGTACTGATGTCGCGACTGTTTTTCTCCCGACGTGTCTGTTTATGTATTTGTACATGTACATACTTTGCGTGCTCTCATCAGACGTGCACCGTTAAATGCACGTGCTTTCGTCCACATTTCTGATCACGTTTGCTTGGCTTAAATGCAAAAGCTTGGCTCGATATCAATTCGTTCGATACTAACGAATTGTTGATGAAACAAAAAGAAAGCGAAAAACAATTTTTGTTACTCATTCACGAGTTGTTGGCATTACATCAAAGCTCGCCGATAACCTTTTAAAACAACGCGTCTGCAAAAATAAAGCCGAATGTTTGTGCTATGTGATAAACTATCTGCAACAATTTTGCGTAGGTATATTATATAAAGGTGGATTATATATTCAAGTACGTGTAATCATCGTTAAAATGCGTGCTTAACTTCTTGGCTTAAGTTAGATTCACAACTCAACAAATCCTGGAAGACGGGATTATGGCAAGACGACTTACCGACTTAAAGTCCAAGCTCTTACGATAAGCGGCATTAAACGAAGCGTTACGTTGAAAGAATAATAGTCAATGCTGGATAAAGTCACCGGCAGACAACTACCGAGCTATGTTTTTGTATTAGGACGAAATTTCATTTACTAGTAGCTATCGCTAAGAGATGAATCTATCATGGTTTTTGGCTCGTGATTTGAAAGCACCCAGTTTATCTTCATTAATTGCAATGAAGATGAAATACTCAAGTGATTTCTCAGCATGCTCAACTCAATCACGAATTCTGTGACGTTTACCTTAAGATGCTTTTGATGAAAGTTCACTCTTCTGAACATTCATCAGAAATGAAATTTTTCAATTCTCTCCATTATCACTCGATAATAATTTCTAATAGCAGACAAACAAAAGTTGTACCAAAAATATCTTATTAAAATACGTATTATTTGTATGGAAACAATAAGTAATGAGATTTGCATGATTGATGTTGTCTAATTGAGACTTCACTGTCAATGTCAAAAAAGTTGCAGAGCAATAACAGGAACAGAAATCCGGATTTTCGTCTTGAGCTCTCCACTTGAGCTTGTTGAAGAACAAAAGTTTGGAGAGTCCATCTCTTGGTACAGATGATGATAATAATAATAACGAAAAGCGTTTTTGCGGGACGATCGATATTCAGCGAAACATGACCTTGGGAGAACGAGGTAATACAGAAAAAGAATGACTGCTTGGAGCAACGGCACAATGAAATGAAAGTGAAACCTTTGGGAGAACACGACAGAAGGGTCGCGGTGCACGAAGGGTGACGCCAACCCGACCAAATCGTGGTGAAGGTAGCGTTACAGTGAAGAGAAGATATGAGTAATATGGGGTGATTTAATATTAGGATTTATTGGGGCAACTTGTTCCCGCAAGGTTGTGTAACAAGCGTGTGTCACGCTGAGGGTAAGACTTCATGATTTTTTCGAGACACATCCGTCCAACAGCTAATGTAATCTTTAAAGGTCCGTATCCAATAGCCAGACGCCTATTTTTTTATTTTTTTTTTTTTTTTTTTTTTTTTTATTCACGTGCGCCGGCAATTCCGACGTCGTAATGACTGGGCTATTAATGTTTCCGGAGTTTCGAAACGCCTGATGTAGTCGCCGATTGCTTGAACTAACTGTCATTAAGTAACCTACCCTCGTTTTTTGCCAGTTTTTTTTTTCTTCACGCGTGAAAAATTTGCATGCTTATAATAAACAGTGTAATGGAATGTTTCAGATAAAAGTAATAGATTTGACTGGATACCTATGTAATTATCGACCGAAATCGGTTTTAGTAGTTTCCGCTCCATCAGTGAAAAATGACTAATGCTTTCATTTGCGTTGCTCAAGTTAATGTTATTATTAAGGATGTTATGAGAAAAAAATAAAAAAAGTTCATTTGTACAATAGAGGGTTCCTACTTTATGGCTTTTATGGTGGTCATAAAATTGTATTTTGAACCCGTACTAAATTTTGCATAAAACAAAAGTTGCGTGAGAAGATTGAAGCATGAGAGGATCGTGTTATCTATTTATATAATTAGCTGCGGGAAAATTTTAATTCACTTTTTTTTTGCTGATTTCAATGATTTAGGAAGAGACTTGTTTGAATAAGAAGTGAAAAAAAATGTTTCATAAAACACGAATTAAGTCTTGGAGAAGAAAAAATTATATAAGAGACCCTTCTTATATGCAATGCAGGGAAGCTACCTCACTTGTGTATATATATATCTTTATAGCCCAAATACCCAGGCAAGAGCGGGACTCAACAAAACATGTGTCTTTTATATATTATTTGGTGTCTAAATCTGAATGTGTTACGTTTTATTGTAAATCGTAGGTGCAATTTCTCAATCCCCTATAGTCAGGGGTAAGCATCATTACAAGAAAATGCCGCACAAATATAAAGCCCCAAACTCAATGTTCAATGAAATTTATATTCATACAACGTATGAACATTCAAACGATAAAAGCTCGCCAAAAATGCGTACACTTTTTAGACTCAGGTTTCCGCCAGTTTATCAACTTTTCAGATAAGTTTTGACACATGGCAAAGTGGACAAAAAAAAAAAGAGTGTTTTTATTTGCTCGTTGAAATTTTGTTGACCACTTCTTACATTTGTCTTTTGGGTATAAAATTACACGAAATATTTATCTGTTGACTTTTTCACTTGCTTGTCTACATTTATTGAAATTTGATACTATTTCACACGATACGAAAAGTTGTTATAATGCCAAGGTAAGCTTTCCACTATGAAGGTTATGTTATTATTGTCTGGACCTGGTAATTATGCTATTTTTTAATACATACGTCTGTTGCTAGGGTCATGTTCAAACATGGTCAACTCACCTAAAACAAAAAAGATAAAACTGATTAGTGAGCAAAATCGGAAGATGTGAGGCTATAAACGTAGATAGCAGTGTATCTCATTAGCATTACGCGGAATATTATCGTAAACAGGCGTATTTACACAGGACTTGGAGGAAAGTGATACGTGACGTGCATGCCACTTAGGGTGGCAACTGGATTCGCGGACGGACTTGAATTTCCATTTGTTACGTCGCGACAATGGCGTTCGTGCAACTACTCGAAATGCGTGGCACGAGAACTCAAACACTCACGGCGTAGTCGAATAAATGCTTGTAAAATATGCACAACGAGATCGCGTGACAACATAAAATTATTTCGACAGAAGGATATCACGAACGGTTCGATTGAAAGTTATTTGCGAGTTTGAATTATAAGTATTTTACCGATCCATTCTTTAAAAGTTTGCCTAGTTCTTGTGCTGCAGGACGACAACTTTTTTTCTTTCATATTTTTAACGTTCTTTTAGCTTTAAGTACTTTGCACTTTTCTTTTTACTTCACTTTTTACCACGGTACAAGGTATTTGGGTTAGTTTTCAATTTAATTACAAAAATCCGAACAATACTGGCAAAAGAGGCAATGTTTTCGTGAATTTCATTAAGCGCCCCTCTATACTAATCTTTGTATTGATAATGTCAATTTCTGAGAAATTGCGATAAAATGAGATAAGTTGACTTTAAACTGATTGAAGATAACTCCAATTTAATACGTGTTCCGTTCTATATCACTACTTTGCATATTATTATCTACATGCTCGCATCACAGCGTCGTGCCATTCTAAATGTGTTAAATTCTACATATCGCTATTCTGAGCGTCTACTATTCTATATGTTATTATCTTATCTTGCGCGCGAATTTATGTATCATCATCCTACTTGTTTCTAATTCTACACGTCATAATTTCAAATTTAAACAGTCAAATGCGTCAATATCAATTTACAAGCCTTTTATAGTATAATAAACAGCCTTCAATATGGTCTCTGTTTAGAACAAAACAAAAGCTATTTTAATCAGAAAATAGTATTAAAAAGTTTGATTAATTAACAACATTTAATAAAAGTTTTAATGCAGTATGCATGCTGAGTTTCATCTCATTTTTATTTACATAATAAAATAACTGCAAAACTAAAAAATTAAAAATAATTTCTGTGTTTGTCATAAAATGAAATTAAATTTTGAATGTCATTAAAAAACAAAAGTAAAATAAATAATAACGAAACAATTTAGTAGTTTGTGTTTGTGGAAAAATAAAAAGTATTTTATTTTATCAGTTAAATTTTAAAACAACAAAATTATGTATACGGTGATTATGAAGCATGCTGGTCTATTTAATTCAAGCCACTTCGATCTCGACCACCACATTCAATTATAGTTTATTTTGCCTATAAATATTAAAATTATTATCCAGATAATGCCCGCTTAATGGATTATTTAATTCGCTTCGTATAATTCAATATCAATGATATTTCACGAACCAGTGAATCAAGCTATTGTCTCTCGTGCGGAACAACTGTGGTTCGAATCCTGTCAGTGACAGCTTTTGTTACTTCTACGTTCAATGCAAAAAGAAAGACAAAAAAAAAAAAAAAAAAAAAAAAAAAATT
>JABFPM010003297.1:0-14634 GCA_022817325.1 Idris sp. 1 HC-2018 | reverse complement strand
GCCACTCAGGGTGTAACGATATGCTGGTCGAGTCGATACACTGAGATGTATGCCCTGTTTCCCTTTTTATATTCACCACCTCGGACAAAGCCCGAGAACCTGGTATCAAGGAACCCTCTCAATCTCAGGCTCGTCATTCGTGCGGAATAATCGATCTAAATCGCAGAACAGAGACAATTATGTTATTCGCGCAAAAGTGTCGCGCAAATAGTCACACACAGTTATCCATTATTTTAACTTAAATAATTATTTAAACTCAAATTGGAAAAAAAATCGCAAAAAAAAGTTAAATTTAATTTTTAATAACTTTGAATAATTATCGTTAAAATATTATAATTAGGCTTCATCATCTTGTAATAATAATGATCCTTCACTCAAGAAATGTTCATTTGAATATAATTAAAAACCATGTGTGATGAACATTTTAATTTAAAATAAAATTTCAACCATACTGATTGTCAATTTTTTTGACTTATAATATACATTTTTAAAAATTTGCATCTGTTAGTTTATAACTAACTAAATAAAATGTAAAAAGTAAAAAATCGAAAATTCAAATGTGATAATTACCTTTGAATTTCAGTTTGTATATATTAATTGCAACTGCAGCTTTATATTTGCGAGAGAATTTCATCAGCGCTGGTAAACAAGCGATGGGAAAATGCACGAAATTGCTTTTGCACAAATTTTTCTGCAGACATATATACATGTATGTGTGTGGAAACCATTGGTGGATTTTACTATATAACATGATGCAGATGTAAAACACACGTTCGGTAAAACTGCGCGGTCGATCGCCGATCGGGCACATCTCGGAAAGATACGATGTGACGAGATTAGCATCCGGTTATGATGATGTTCAACATGCGTAAAATTATTGTCCGCTGTATTTCACTCCAAGTTTCGTATCGACGGCAAATAACGCGCACTCGTGATAGAGCGCTTCTATTTACCATCAATATGCACCAGCGCTTCCACGAGGATATCAAACGTTATACGTGTTTTTATAAAATCACCGTCGCACACATTTTATGCAAGCAAATTTGCAACCCTTGAAAATCGCCCAAAAATTTGTCATCACCGTGTCAATGAACAGCAATTATTTTTATTCAAAGAAAAAATTTTTTTTGTGATAATATATTTTTTTTATTTCAATAATTTTGTATATAATTTTTTTTCGTTTTTAATTTTTGAGATATTTATTAATACTATTAACACAAATCGATTAATTGTAAAATTGCGAATCAAAGGATTGTTTTATTACAAATACATTACACCGCATGCTGGCAAATAAAAATTTAATCCGTTAATGGTGCTTGGCTATTTAATATGAATGAAATTTATTTATTAAATACCGCGTTTAAAACATGATGGAAAATGCGAGCCCGGCTGAATTAAATAATTGAATCCTTCAGATTTAATTTAAATTAATATTAAAAACAAAAATTAAAAATATAACGGCATATTATTTTAACACATTTTAATAATAATTTTAATTCAATTATCGTGTTAGCTGACTGATTGTTTACAATATTAAATCATGGTTCTAATTTGAAATTCATATTTATGAAATAAATTTAATTTTTAATTTAACAAATTTAATTAATTTATTGCGGCTTTTGTTCGTGTAAAAATGTATATTAATAACAATTTAATTAACTTTTCGATGATATTTGAATTAAGCGTATAATATTTTTTGTTTCTCTAATTTGTAAATAAAAATGAAATACCAATTTGAATAAATACACGTACAAAGTAACGATGCTTCTCTTGGCCAATTACGTCACTTGTGCTCAACGTGCGACGGGTTAGCGAGCCCATTCGGGGGTTTAAATTGCGGGTCATGATTGCATTGAAAGGATCGCTGCAAAATGGGAATCGCATCCGCCGAGGAACCGGACTATAGTGGTTTACGTGGATACTGTAACGCGCAGATCTGAATTTCCATAAGATAAATTACTTGTTGAGAACCAGTTTCTATGCTACCGAAAATTTTCACGAAAAAGTTTATATTATTCAAAATTTAATTTCTTCTGTATTTTATCTGTATAAAAAATTCACATACTAAATCAAATTTTGATTTATTACTAAGATGTTTAACAGAAACATTTTCTTGTTAAACCTTGATATTAACACAAAAATTTTAACTTTACACATTTTATTTTCAGTAGTACAAAAAACTAAAATATTCTTAAATTAAATTCTATTTTTTGTATTTTCTTATTATTTTATTATACTTGAACAAAATGTTACGAAATTTAATGTTGAATGTAAAAAGTTTAAATAAAAAAATTGCATTTCAAGTTTCCCGTGATGGTTGGATAAACAAACGACCCCCCTCAAAAATGATATACAAAACAAACACACTACGTCCATTTATCTTGAAATGCTGAAAAATTGTATTTTTCTGAAGAACTGGTTCTGAAAATGCCGACGACGAGAATTTTCACCCGGTCCTTTCCTTGAGAAAAATAATCGGACCCTTGATGCGTGCTTCCCCTAACGATGGGAAAAAGAGGGGGGGGGGTGGTCCTACCTGCCTGATTAAAGCAGCAACAGAACCCTTGAAAGAAAAATTCAAACAAAAAAATAGAAAAATGTGGACAGTCCCCTCTTGTTGGCCCCCCGACTCTGGCCCCCTGGTCTTTTTCGAGCGGACAGCTGCGGGTCAGTTTTCGGCGGACCCGCGGCGTACTAAGATGCTACGCACAAAAATTTTTGTCACAGTGTTTTCCGACTCAATTCGCCCGCGATCATGTGTGAAGCGCGAAGATTTTGGTAATTCAAGCAATTTTCGTCAAACAAGCGTAGTGTCCAGAAGCACAATAAATTACTTTTTTTCCAAATTTTCGTACAGTGATCATAATTGCCGATTTATTTTCATTAACAATGTGCGCCGCGTGATATGGATTTTACATTAATTTATGGTAAATTAATTGAAATTTTACATCTTCTGAAGTGGAAATTTGGAAAAAAAACATTTGATATTTTAACTGGGTCTGCCTGTATAATTATAACTCGACGCTAAAAATTAGCTGCTGAATTCAGCAGTTGTAAAATGCAATTAGGAATATATCTTTGAATAACTCAATTAAATTGTAAGCGACTGAATAGCTTCCTTTTTCCACTTTCATTTAAGCAAAAGTTGGCATAGAAAAATTTAATAACTCTTCAGACGTTGCTTCTGCAAAAAGAAAATTTGTCTTTTGTTTTTTTTTTACATTTTTTACATATTTTTTTTGTTTTGTTTAATTTTTAATTTATCGTATTAACGCGCATTAAGCACGCTCATGTGCAATCAAAAATCAGCAATCGAAATAATTCCGTGTGATTTGAGCATGCGCACGTGAATCGGTTGGCTAAAAAATAAATTGAAGCAATAGCTGTGAGAGCAAATTTCAATAAAAGTGATTGCCGTTAATCGGGCTTATTAAGCTGTTAAACGTATTAATCAGTTTTTAATCAATTTCATCGAAACTAATTAACGATTCATTTCTTTTACACTGTGTGTTAAATAATATGAATTTGAGCACGATCGATAATCGTTTGCTCGTACGAGCTGCCAATTTTTCGACAATTTTTCACATTTGAACTCATTTATTTGCCTTCAATGCAATCATGAGAAATTCCTCGCCAATGAAATTATCGAGCGTATCAATTTATTAATTTCATTACGTTTTGAACAGATCTTTGGGAATTACGGAATTTTGAATAACGTACACGCCCACCATTTAATTACCGAGCTTATGAATTTCACGAAAATTGATACAAAAAAAATAATTTCTAAAATTTTAAAAATTAAAATTTCGTTCTTTTTAAATTTAAAACTTTTCTTTTTTGTATATTGAATTTATTTTTATTTAAGCAAAGTTTAATTTAAAATTAATATCAATCATTTAAAAAAAATTCAAAATAGACGCTAATTTTAAGGTTTTTCAGAAAATTAAAAAAAATTGTCTGTAATAAAAAATGAAACTAGGATTACGCGTAAATTCAAATCAATCGGAGTTTCATGCGTCATATAAGGAAGCGCTTTATGGTGCAGGATCGAGTGTCCAACGAAAATTGCATGCATCATGTTTCGTTCGTCTAGTCACTTAATTTTCAATTATCATGTGGAAGTGGACGCAAAGCGGCAACTCGTTAACGAATTTCGTTACAGCATTTGATATGCATTTCATGCGATCGATCACCACAAAATTCGTCCACCGCGGCCAACCCCAGCCAAAACGTTTGCCAGCCCTTTTTCACACGTTTCAAAGGAAAAAATCATACATAATTGCATTAGGCGTGAAATTGACATTTTGATCGTTGCTTTTGTTGTAAACGCCGACGACGAAAATCAAAACCAAAAAAAAAGTCTGCAAACAAATCGGGTTAGGGGTTTTGTTAAAAAATAATTCAATCACTTTAGCCGCTGTAATCGATTACACAGATTATCACCAAGACTTAATTTGGGATCAAAAATTGTGTTAACTTCACGTATGGTCAACAAATTTCCATTACATAAGAGCAAAAATTAATTTACATTAAAATTGTTCTTATTCATCTGACAGTAAAAAATATCTTAAACAAAAAAAAATTAGTTTGATATATTACATTACTTTAATCGAAAAGAATATGTTACATTTTCAAGTAAAATTCCAAACATTTTTGTATCAATTTAAATTTAAAATTTTAAAAACATTTGAAATTAATTTATGTTCAAATCGTAGATTTAGGAAATAAAAGAATTTTGAAACGCAAAATTATAACATTATTTCATTTATTGACCCAAAAAATTAACGAACAAAAATTTAATTTCCATTCAATTAAAATTGCTATTAGCATCATTATTTTTGGGCAATTTTATTTTGTTTTCACGCAGCCGGATAATTAATGGCAAACACAGGAAGCTCATGTCCATTCTCGCGCAAAGTTGTTTAAAGAAACGAAATAATTGGGGAAGCGAGGTCGCAGTTTAATTTCGCTAATTTGAACGCTATTCAACCGCCGATGCCGTTCGAATGTTTTCGAAGGAAGAAGAGTCTGGGTCTCGGCGAAAGAAAAGGGTGCGTGCGGATTTTTAGCGACCCTCTTTTCTGGGCGTCCGAGATGGAAGGAAGAAGAACCGGAGGTGCCAGAGAAAAAGGGGCTCGCAAGGGAGAATAAGGAGATTTTAAAAATCTCGCACCCCGAATATCTCAAAGTACTGAGTGGGGAAAAGAAGAACCACTCGAAGGGCAAGAAAAATAATTACTCCGGAGACTATCCGGATAAAATCAAGGGGAAAGACTCTTATCGCACAAAATAGCAATGATATTCGATCTGTCTAACGTAAGCTCATAAGCAAAACAGGAAAATCATTTTAACGCTATCCTGTTACAATTAGGAATTATTTTTTTGTGATTTTTGTAAAACAATTTTATACATTTTAATTTCTTGTGGTTTAAATAAAATTATTTTACGTATTTAATTCACAATGTATTTCAATTATTCGTTAAATTGTCAACGAGGTATTTATATTTAATCGAAAACTGAATACAAAAAAAACTTAAAACAAATGTTAACTGAAAATAAAATAATTATTACTTTTAATTTTTTGTAATATAAAACGGTTATTAAAATTAAATTTGTATAATTTTAATTACGATTTATTTCAATTTAACTTAATTTAAAATAACCACACAAGTGAGAGGCAATATTAAAAATAATAAGCTCGATTAAAAAATAAATGGAAAAATCATGTCAAAAATCAATTTCACGTTAACTTACTGGAAATTAGATTTAAATTGCATAGTAATTACTGTTAACAATATTGACCGTCGAAAAGCTTCAATTGAATCACTGGAAACAAATAAAAAAGAAAAAAAGCGGCTTAAAAATTGATTTATTGCCATTATTATTGGTAAAAAAAAAAGCAAATATTATTATCGGTGTTTAGGAATTGTCGTGAATGTAAATTTACAGCCTCGAAAAAGTAAAAAAACATAGCTTTTTTAATGTTTTTCAGCATTTAACTTTTATTCAGTTTGCAATTACATTATGGGAAAAAAAATGGAGGCCGACCATTGCGATCGGTGTTATTGATCAAAACAATCAAAGAGAGCGTTTGACGTCCACGCCAGGGGTGGATGAGGCTGGCAAAAGATGGCGTAAAAAATGGAGGGTGAAAAATATGCGTCGGGCAACCCTTGTCTCCGTTTGATTTTGCTGTCTCTGTCGGGCACCTTCGACTGTCGAGATCTTGAAGTTGAAATCCTCAGGGGAAAAACACGGAAAATAACGCATTCGAAAGAATCCTGAAATTTTATACCACTTTACTTTTCCAACTCGCTCCATTAACGCTGATACCTACGCGACTTATGTACATTTCCAATTGCCTAATGGAGACGTTTCTGTTCAAATATTTTACGAAGCATTAAATACAATGTATTTTTTTTAATCAAATAAAGAACTGTATTTTCGAATCAAATAAAATTATTTTTAGTTTAATAAATAGAGTAATTTAATTGTAAAGCTTGAAATATATTTTTAAAGTTAAAGACAAAGAAAACGTTCATTAATTTAAATCAAACGTTTTACGTCAATTTAGAAATAAATGAATTGAGACGGAAAAAGTGGACCACAAATAACGAGGCAGTAAACTATGAAAAATGGACCGTTTAAAAAGTTATATAAAACAAATTCTTTTTCAGAATTTGACGCGCATATCGGAAAGTCTTATTTTAAGAAATTTTCACATTCCAAATAATTCAAGGCTGATGGCGGCGGTGCTGCCATGTTAAAACAAACATTTTTACTCGTGCGATCGCATTTGCTCTATAACTTTATTTTATGCATATATGTTTGACCTACCGAACGCACTTTGTTGCATAAGATACTCGAGAATAGATCTCACAATCACTGCATGATTAATTATTATTGATTTATGATAAACTTACAAATTGATTTACAACTTTTTTTTCTTAGAAAAGTTTTTCATGATCTCATAGTTTTTCTGAAATAAATTTCAAATTTAAATAGACAAGTTTGAAAATATAAAATGTTTTTTTCAACTTTTTTTTTTTTAATGACTGGGAAAACTTTACAAAGATAAAAGAGAAAAGATGTTTGAAATAAAACGAGTGGTATGACTAATCGAAATGAGCTTCATAAACATTTTTGTGCCAACGTGTGAGCGGATGTGCTCGGCCAAACGAATTGTTGCGCAAGCTTCGAGAATAGCATTTCAAAATGGTGGATTTTTTGGATCGAGAGCGCGTCAAATCGAAGGCAAACTTTTGCCAAGTAGCGATGTCAGTGATCTTGACATTTTGCAAAAGATGTGCCAAGCGAAACGATGATGCACTGTCTTTATTCTTTCCTTTGTGCGTGATACAAATTTTCATTTTTCACCAGAGACACACTGTGCTGTTTTTAATTAAAACACTAAAATTGATTGTGAGAAAGCGAAGCGACTGAAATAAATGAAAATGAAATCAATTATAAATGTGTTTGAGGAGAGCCCGAAACTCTCTCCGGAGCTCTCGATAGGCGCTCGATCTTAAATTTTCTTAATTAAAAATTTGCTCGAGTGGGACTCAATTAAAAACGCCCCGAATGAAAAAATAATATTTCGACTGATTGAAAAGAAACATGCGAAAAGTTGCCGCCAGACTTTATAATCTTTCCAACAGTTTAATTAAGAAAATTATATAAGTTCATCAATTGCGAACAATAATATTTTTCCATTTTTCATTAATTTTTTTTGTCTATTTTTTTGAAGAAAAAAAAAACTTTATTAAGAAAACAATTATACAAAAATAGTTGCATTTAAAAAAAATACAACAAGTTTATCATTTTTGTTTTCAACAAAAAACTTAATAATATCAAATGTCGCAACTTATTGTTCTTAGTTATAAGTTGTGTGAGGCCTTGAAGGACAATATTGATTTCATTAAATATTCAAAACAATGCTAGTCCAGATACAAATTTAAAGACGCATATACTATACATCAAACAGCCCGATTTCTAGGCCGAAATATAATAATGAAAAAAAATGTATATAATTAATACACGATGCCACGTAATAATATATCACAAAAGATAATGTGATCAGGGAATCGATAATCAATTAAAACTTGAAATTAATTATTGAATTAATGATAATTAATAAATTAAGCTGATCCGTTCAATTTACAAAATTGCTGTATTATATTTTATATTATTTCTCTAATTGATAAATTGCAAGAGAAAGAAAAAAGAAATGCTTCGCCTCGAATTTAAATTTGGCCGACAACTCTAATGAAATTGTACAATCGCGAAAGAAATAGTTATAATTATTCTTTTTCTTACGAAAACAAAGAGTATCTCGGGCGATACTCCGCAGGACCGTACGTCTGATTTATGATCCTCCTAAATCTCAAGACTTTGCCGTTTTCTCTGTCTCTGTCTTAGGTTACTTTTGCGTCGGTTGCACCTCTCTTTCTTCGTACTTTTGCACTTTTAAAACTTTCTTCGCCGCAGAAATTTCATTATAAGACCGCCGACGACGAGAACGGCGATAAGACGCCAACTCGGCGGACGGCGCTGTGAAATATTACGAGCTTGAGTCTACTCTTAAGCGATTTTTCCATCGCTAATTAGTACACGGCACTTCGACGATGTATCTTAGCTCATTTGCTTACTTTTATTCAGCGGCCGCTAATAGACGAATCACTTTGTTTCGCGTCGACAAAACAATTTTTACATTTTTAATGCAAAATATTGCCTCAAAACATTTTTTACTGCAATATACACAAATTTAATTTTTTTTATAAGCACAAACTAGTCAAAATGCAAAAACGAAACAATCATTTTATTTAACATAAAAGTGTGATATTCTAAGTTCTTAAAATGATCAAATTAAATGTGCAAACTTTCTTAATATATTAGTAAACTTTTAAATTCTTATTTTACATAAAAAGTAAACATTATTAATATGCATTTGACCAGGTTTCTAATGTTTTCATCATTTGGTCAATTTGTCAAATTTAAACTATGACACATGATTTTCTAATTTTAGTCAAATATTTTTGTTTTTACTTAGAGATTAATTATTTTAATCGTTAAATAATTAATAAAATTTAATAGTGTTACTTGAAAAACCATGTATGTAGAACTCTTTTGTGCTCCGAAAAAAAGATTGTATGATAATTCGCCATAGTCTATTTTTTTGGTTAACAATGATTTTTTAATTAAAATTAACTCAATTGAACCACCGTTAACATGTTTCAACAAAATTTATAATTATTCTTCGATGTTTGAATTGTATATATTTTTTTATTTATTATTATTTGATTTAATCATTTTTTTGATAAAAATATTGTGAAAGTTAAGAAACATTGAGATTACTCATACAAATTTATGTTTTTTTCATACACTTTATACATTTCCAAGTCTAAATAATTGTTGGCTAAAAAGATTGTAGCCTTATATAAAAAATTTAGGTAAATTGAGAAAAAAAAATTGAAGATTGAACATTTCTAAATAACATTGGTCTATCTAAAAACTCTTATGACTATACAATTACCTTAACCCTTTCCTTACTGATTATTTTTTAGATGAAAAAAATGACTTTTAGTATTCAATTTGAAAATTGCTTTGTATAAGAAACTCAAAAATGACAAAAATGATTTTTCGACGTTTGACTTTATTTCATAATATATTTAGGGGTGTGAAAACATTTACAGGTGTTATAAGAAGTCTATTTTTATCTGAATATATTGCAAAAACTAAAAGAATTAATAAAAATTATTAACGTTAAAAAAACTTGTTGTCAAGTTTTCGAAATTAATCTCAAAATGTACTTTATGCTAAAAAAGAAGAACTTTTTTTTTATTTAAAAAAAATCAAAGTTAAAAAATCACTTTACGATACACATAATTACGCACCATATTTAACGATTGCGTAAATCATATTGTTTGACAGACATTTTGCGCAAAGCTGCTTAAGAGCCGAAAAACCGGAAGACGCTCATAAGCGGATTTCCGGTTACCGATCGGCCGATAAATGTAAGTATGATTTCTTCAAAATTTCGGCCGACATGCGAACCTCATAGCAACTCCAATAATTACACTCTTTGAATGATAAATTCCCTATACACAAAAGTATGTGCACGTTGACCGAATTTCAGGTTCAAAAGGGGCCTATCTGACAAGTTGCCAGTCTATTACAAAAAAAGCTTTTTTTTACCGATTGTTTTCATTCGATTAACCAACAGAAACTTGGCAAATAAGTTTCTCGCAAGCACCAACAGCCATTATTTTCTCGCGAGCAATCGATACTCCGGTGTTGTTGGGCTTTCAGTTAAGCGGTGGGTTGGGTCGGCCGTTGTACATCGACGATAGTTTAGCCTTCACATCCCACGGACCATTGCAACCTGTCTAGGATCTAAAGCCCGATTACGCAATCACAAAGACAAATGTTAGATGAGGGATTTTTTTCAATTTAAAAAAAGAACAGATTTTTATTTTTTTTTTCCTATAAAAGTCTTTGATACAACGAAAAGGAAGGACTTTTCAATTCTAACTGCGCTTCACGTTCCTTTGTTTTTACTAATTACCCATCCATTTGCACTGCTATCATTAGGCCAGTAGCCAAAAGGCTTCAGGAAAACCGATGTCCCTTTTGGCTTTTCGTTTCTTCGGCTTTTCCATTTGCTCGGTCTGGTCAGACCTAATAGACTGGAACGATGAAAGACCAAAGTAGAATATGTGAGATGGTCCGAAAGAATTTATGGACTGAACAGAACATTAGATGAATTCTTCTATATAGAATAATTCTAATTGTTCCTCATTTCTGATAATAACCTTTAAAAAAAACAATTGTCAATCATTAAAAAGCTTTAGGAAAATTTGCAAGCTCTCAGAAAAAGACATTCTGTTAGGAAAAAAGATTTGCGACTCCCTAGTAAAACGAGTCATATATTGCCCATACATTGACCATATTTTATTACAAAATCAATATATTGACCATTAATGGTTGATGGGATACATTTCAGTGCAATATATTGTCAATATATGGAATTAAATTTCTACGTAATTTCAATACATTCTCAATATGTGGGATTTATTGTCAATATATTGTCAATATATTGTTAATATATTGTCAATATATGACTCGTTTTACTAGGGCTGTATTGAAAAATGTATTAATTCTGCATAGCCAGCGAGAGAAAAGGGCAGATGCGGGCCCAGCAAAAAAAGGGCATTGTTTTATCGGCGACGTCGGTGTGGTCAGTAACTTTGGCTTTGTCAGAAGGGTCCAAGGCCACTCCGGGTGCGCACACCTGGATGCGTCCAATTTTGGCAATGAGGTCATCGGGACGTCTTTGGCTGCCTATGCAAATTGCATTGTCTGCGTTTGTAACAAAAAAATGCAGGTCAAATTTTTTGCTCCATCATTTTGACGTGCTCTTTCAGTGTGATGTGCTATATAGGTGTAACGGTCGGCCAGCGCCATCCAAAGACAATCGATACGATTACGCTCACCGCAGTGATTTCCCTCTTATTGTCGCCGGTATTCTGACCCTTTTGGAAAAGGGTTAGACCGAAATAGACAAGAGAGGGCAAAAAAACAATAGACAAGATTCTCCGCTAACTAGACACGAGAAAGTGACCTGAAATGGACTTTTTTCGGGGCTCTTCTTCTTTTTACATTTTCTTTTGTATTTACTTGTTTAATTGTGTCTGAATGGGGATGAACAGGAAGTAGACAAATCGCGGACAAAAAATAGGGAAGCAAGCGGTTAGCTTAGACTTTAACAAGACGAATTTATAAGACGGGCGAGATTAAAAAAAAACGCTTGGCCTATTGTTGGTGGTCCTTACAAAGGAAGAGGCGTTATATTTGAAATTTCAATTATCTCCTAACACAAGTATGAGCTCCACTTATGAATTTTAATTGTTCACACTAGTTTTGAAAACTAGTTCTCATTCATTAGGAAAAAATAGGTCTTTATTTTTCTTTAATCAACATAAATCTTGAAATTATAATTGGAATTAAATTTAAACAATTTTGCAGCATGCAATATTGAGGGTGATATTTACATAACAAGCTAAATAAATATTTGGGTAATATTATGCAATGATTGTAGTTATTAATATCGGTTTCATAATTCAAATTTATTTTCAATAAATATGCATGTTATACAAATAAGACCAGTATGTCACTGTATCATAATACTTAAAATCAAGATAATGTACGCAATTATTACATATTAACATAAACTTTTTCTATTATTAAAAGTATTGAACATATTTTATAAACAATAACTAATTAGGAAATTAATTTGCCAGTTTGAAGTATCCGGTAATTCGTATCAAACAATTTTTGAATTCGATAATAAAAAGAGAGTATTTGTTATTATTAAACAAATTAAAATCAAAAAATTATTTGTTGCAAATAAATGTCTAGTTCGAATTATCTATGAATTGAAATAAAAAAATTGTTTTAAATTGGATGGTTGAATAATAATAAAAAAAATGTATGGTTTCTTATCAGAAATGTTGTTCTTTTGTGGTAAGACACCTGTATAATATTCTTGTCACCACATATCTCTGCACAGCCCCACGTATGCGAGCGAAAGGCTCATGCAAAGGCACGTTGCCTGAGAATTTGCGTCGAAGCTTCGGCACGCGGTGTTCTCCGTTGTGTGGATGTAACGCGAGGGTGATTTCGAGCCGCGAAGTGCGACATAGCGGCCTGTGGTTACCGCCAGGATTCAGGCTGCGTTGGTAGTTGTGTAAACTGCACGTTAACGCACACGCACATGACGCTCCAAAATGGTCGCCATTGTAACTGCATAAGAGATTCAATCTCATATTTCAGCCCCTCGATTTCGTGTGTGATGTCACACAGTATATATCGCCTGGTCAAATTTATTAAATTTTCCCTTTTTTAAAGCCTAAAACTTTTTACTTTTTTTTAACAACATTTAAATTTCACTTTTGATTTAAAATTTTTTATAAGAATGCTGAATTTATTCAGATTGGAATTCTGATAAGCAACTCAATATCTATAACTTGGTTTATAACTTACTACATACGATACTATCGTACATTAAAGGATGTATAACACATTAAATTTCATCTATGGATGTAGTATCTAAACGTGTTACACATTACGTAAATCTAGATCAATAATTTCTACAACAATTTTTCAAAACTTTTTACCGACAAAAATTATGAATGAAAAATGCACACACAAAAATTCATCTACTTGAATAAAAGTTTTTAAATTAAATGTTGAAATATCAATTTAAAAGTAAATATAATGTGTTACACAATATTTTGATGTAGATTAATGAATTCTGAAACAATTTGTCAAAACTTTTTACCATATGACAAATAAATATATCCATCAACTTGAATTAAAAAGTTTGTAAATTAAGTTTTATAATACTGTATTACATATTATATTAATCTAGATCAACAATCTTTCAAACTATTTTACTGAAAAATGAAGTTATGAATGAAAAATAAAAACAAATGTCTATCAACTTGAGTTAAAAAATGTTTAAATTAAATTTTAAAATATCAAATTGAAAATAAACTTTTAACGTTAACTCACCAAAAAAATATAAATTCAATATACAAAGCAAAAATAACATCGAATAAATTTTCAAAGCCTTGAAACAAAACTGCAACAACAGTTGCAGCAATGATTTTCGTTTGTAAAATTTATCCCGGGCTCAAATTTTATGTATATAACATTTTAGGCAACAAATTTATTTCATATTTCATCTGGTTCTGACAGTTGTGCGCTGACTGGTTGCAAAAGTGGGAAAAATACAAAAAAAGTTAACCCTTCTCCCGATGCATTTTTCCCGGCGAAAAAACATGTTTTTTCTCTCTCTCTACCGTCATCATCATCATCATCAAAAAGTGCAAACAAAGCGCCGCCTGTTCGACGCGCGTATTTTCGGTGCGTGCATCGATCCCAAATTTTCTTTCTCATGACAAATTTCGCTGCGCAGAGCAGCACACTTGGCAATCCCAAAGCACCCTCCAAACAGTCATTCGCGTATAAATTTCCCAACACGAGTATGTGATCTCTCTCACACACATGCACACACAATTTCCACAGTAATTTCGTCCATCGGAAAGGGGAGGGGGGGTTGGGCCAGGAAGCGCAGCGCTGCGTTGGTCATCGGTGCATCGTGAATACCGAACAAGGACCGACTGATGAAATTGAACAGAGACAGAGATATGGCTTCGAGAGAGAGTTATGCGCGATAGCCCCAACGTTGGGGCGGACGGCCTAGTACGTCCGAGCAAGAGAGGGTTGGCTGTATGCATGTATATACGGGTTTGGTTTTAGGTGAGGCGGCAAGAGGTGGCACAAGAGGTGAGGTAGGGGTGCCCGGCACGGGGCCACGGCGCAGTTGCTACTCAGACACGGGGATGCTCGCAATGCCTCTATCAAAGGTTACGAAAATTTAATAAAAAAGGGCCCGCGAGCCCACAAAAAAGCTTCTAAAATTTTCAAATTTCGTGCGTCGACATCTGAGTGAAACCAAAAATTCTCGGCCCCGAATTGCCCCAGGGTTGGGGACAATCCGGGTGAAAAAGTAAAACAAAAATGAGTAAAAAAATAGCGGTGGTGTGTTGTTGGTTTTTTTGTCTGGTGGTG
>JABFPM010003296.1:0-14636 GCA_022817325.1 Idris sp. 1 HC-2018 | reverse complement strand
TAAAAGGGGAACTAATATTGTTGATTGATATTTTTCGTTACGGAGCAATTGATCACATTTTTTGCAAAACTAAAAAAATGTTTAAAAATGTCTTTTTTCTCTTGCTAAACATAATCTTGCAATTAAACGAAGTGTTAAAAAAATTTTTATCTATAAATTATTTTTCATTATTTATATAATCGAAATATTAAAAAAATATGTATCATTAAATGTATAACAATTATTAATAACAATTCATTTTTATCGCTTCATCTTTTTTTAAAGTTAAAAAAGAAGAAATACTTTTAATAAACGATTATAGAAAATTTTTTCAATTTATTATTGAAGTATTTATTTTAAATTATTTAAATTATTTTATCATTGCAATGAATTAGTTATTGTGTGCAATAAATAAGTAATACATACACTATATTTAATGTGCAAAACAAAATTATAAAACAAATTCACGTTTATTTGATTAAAAATAAATGTGCTTGTGATAATTTGCAACAATTTGAACATTTAAGTGAAATCTGTATATAAAAATAAAATCTGTTAAGACGTATTTTGCTTTAATCTGTAGATTAAATGTAGTGTTCGATGGTTAATTTTTAAAAAATACAATGTATTATTCTTAAAAATGATAAGAAATAATACATATTTGTTTTTAACCTCATCACATATCTTACAAATCATATTAACGATAACACTACACAAAAAGTTATTCATATAATTATTATAAAAAATGTTCTATCTTAATTTCATCATAAAATTAACAATTTCACTACTAGCCATTTCTGCAAACGTATATTCTGACTCTCTAAAAAATAAATTAAATCAGATAATTTTATATCATATAATCTTAATAATAAAATTTACATATCAAGGTCTAAATTTTATTTTATGAATAACAAATTTGTTTAATTAACAAATATTTATAGTTAAAATGGAATAATTATATGAGCATACAGTAAACATGTCAAATAAGCCAGAGTCGTAAAATTGTTCATGTGAGATAAAACTATTAATTATTTTGATCTTTTAAAAAACTAGATTACAAACTAGTTTGGAGCAGTTACTAAATTTAAGTTAAAATTATGGATAAATGGAGTGATTCTTGTGAAAGCAAGTAAGCAGAAAAGAAAAGATGAACGAGACAAGAAGTCTGTGGAGATGCTTATACCGGTTTACACGTGTGGTGCCATAGTAAATCGCGAGTCGGCGGTTCCATTCAAAGAACACTGATTTAAAAATCTTAGTTTTTTGATGTATCATGTGTCATGCGTTTAAAATAAGCTACTGTTCAAAACCGATATTAAGTGAACTGAAATTATTCAGAAATAACAAAAAGTGTGCATTAAACTAAATAAAAATGAGATTAAACAATATTTAAAAACATTTTCAATTGTTTTTATTAGGTTTATTTGTTATATTTTAATTTTTAAATCTGATAAATGAAGAAAGAAATATAATTTCTAAATGTACATAAAACGAGAATATTATATTCATTTTTTTAAAATTATAATTACTAAGCAAAAACTTTGAACAATCGAATGAATTGTTTAAAAAAAACTTTGAATATTATGTTGTTCTTGAAAGTCTTTCAGCATATTTCACATGTCTAATGTTTCTCCCTGCGGACAGATATAGAAGATTAGATCTTAGTCACTACCATATGAGATTCTCATATTACAGTTTCATATTTTGCGTCATTATTTTCTTAGCAAGCTTTTGTATCATGTAAGGTAGCTCCTGTTTAGCTTCATTGTATTAATATATATCCGCTTTATCCCTTATTTTTTACATGTTAAAACTACTTGTTTAAACTCAATCAGTGTTTGATATTTAAATAAAATTTAGATTGATACAAATAAATATTAAAAATTCTGTTCCCTATAAATATTAAACTTTTTCAACAAATGTGTTTTGTTTTTTTAATAATAGCTTAATAAGCCTTTTATTTTACCATTTATATATATATATTTTTTTTAAATAAAAAAGTGTATTTGATAAACTCAGTAAATATCATACATAGGCTTGTCTGATGTTTTTCATCCAAATTTCTTAATACTAGAACCGCCGAGGCGTCATTTTCTTCGCTTATCAATGTTTAAATTTTTCTTGCTGACACAATTTTATGACCTAATAAAATATAATATGTCATTTTACATATTTGTTTATCCCTATAAAACTGTAAAAGTAGTAAGACGACAAAACTGACGGTTTAGCGGTTCTAGTGTTAATGGAGCATTTAGTAATATATTGAATAATGTTGAATATGTTTTAATTATTAATAAAGTAAAAAATTAAAGAACACGAATGGTTGCGAATAGATACGAAGTAAAGAAGTTATTTAGTATCATATACTTTGGAATGAATATTTAGGTAATGCTTAGTAGTTTACGGAAAAAAAATCGCTAGTCAAAAGATCAAATTTGTTTTTAAGTTTGCCAAAATAATTCTGTCAAGGCAGACGTTTAAAACGAATTTTGACTTATTGGACAAATAATAAATACAGAGATTAATAGCTGAAAATCCGTTGATTAATAAAAAAAGCAAAAATGAATGCAGATTACTGGGTGTTTATATCACTTACAAAAAGTTGTACACTGCCTTGACCTCCAAATTCAATTCAATAAAAATGAATTGACAAAACATAAAAATACCATCCGTAGGAAAAAAAACCAGAAGTTAATGCAATATCTAGTGGAATCCATAATGCACGCCATAAGACACATTGGGCGATATAGTTCGTGTTGCGTTTTTTCGAGAGCGAAATAATAATAACATGAATCTACATGGGGTGGCCTGGTGGATAGTTTATTAGTGCTCAGAAAACAATGGAGGTCGGGACCCGAAAAGAAGACGAAGCTGATGGAATCGGAGAAGGGTAAAGGAGGTAAGAGAAGCAGCAGCAACGACAACAACGATTGCAGTAACCTGGCTTCGAGGAGAGAAAAAAGCGTACGTTGTAGAGAGAACGATGAACAGGAAGGTCCAGTCCATATTTAAGTATGCGAATCCACCGCCAAATTTATGTGTGGCGACAAATATTTCAAAATCTCTGGTCTCCACCCTTGTGCCGCCACTCGATCTACCGCGGGACAACAACTCCTATAAAAGGTTCACAATAATAACTGTACGTATAGTAGATAGAACAAGACAAAAAAAAACGGTGAGCTTGTAAAAGACAGGAGCCGGAACAAAAAAGGTACGAGGCAAGGTTTGATTAACGAAGAAGCTTCGATTGGCAAAATATATTCGAAAATTTAAATCATCTATTAGAACAACTATCGGCAGCCGCCGAAACTTGTGTATACTCGGAAGAAAAAGAATGAGAGTGAAATAAGCTGGGAGCTGGGTTCGGAGAATCAATGAGAGGGAATCCTTGCATTTCGGTAGATTTCGGACTGAGATAAGTGAAAAAAGGGAATCGCGTATGGAAGATGAAAGGAAAAGGAGACAGATTCACGAATTATAAAGTGGGCTATGGTAGCGGATAGGTGTATATACCCATCGACATCGAGTAGACACGGCCATAGGTCGGCGGGTCTTTTTACCTACCAACCCAGCTGGAAACCTTCGCTTTTACCATTGAACTATTTTGGATTTTAGATAAGAAATGAAATCGATAAGATTTATGAGAGCGATCACAAGGATTTGAATTTGCATACTTTTGCAAAAGATGACGATTATTCGCATTTTTACCTTTGATCATTAAACGTGTTTATATATGTTCGCAGAAATGTTCACCCTAATTTACGATTCTTGTAACAAATGTAAACAAGATTTAAGTGCAAAATTATCACATCACTAATATGTGTTATATCTGATGTTGTTGGCCTATTTTAGAATAATTATAAATTTTATAATGTAAAAATCTAACAATTCTATTTTAATTGTGTACAAAATCACTGCAAAAATTTCAAATGAAAGACTGCTTGAAAAAAGTGTTTCGAAACGTTTCATAATAGAAAACACATTTTTGAAAACGTTTAATGTTAAAAAAAACGAATCCACCGCAATAAAACATTTATGAAACAGAGCAGTTCAACAGGTTAAAACGGCAATTCAAAATAAAACACGATTTTTGAAACATTTTACACTGTTTTTAAAAATAGACAGCAGCGTTTGTGCAGTATCAATATAGACAACGTGATAAAACCGTTAATCTAATAATTTTGAGTCTCGAGTCTAGTTTGAATGTTTTTCGTTGCAATTGTTTCACGATGAGTAAGAAAATTATTGTCACATCGGAAAAGGTGTAAAAAAGTAACGCTGCAGGACAGCAATGTTAATGATGTGGAGAACATTAACAATATATAATTTGCACTTGTTCATTTTGTTGTACACCAATATCAGGAGGATGTTTCTTGTTGACATGCTTTTTAAATGATGGCCATTTTTGAAAAATCGAAATTTGAAATTTTTAGAGTCTCAAAACTTTGCGAATTTACATCGAAATTAAAAATGTCTAAATCGAGGTTTTTTAAGAAGGTTCCAATTATACATTTTCGTATACAAAAATGTTCAAACGTTTTTTCAACAATTTCGCCAGAGTTTAAAAAAAGTCGAAAAATTTTGAATTTTATGAGATTTTCAAATTAACATAAAAAAAGTGCATATATTCTATTTAAAAATGATTCGCAGGGTTTCAAAGAAGAAGGTTTAAAATGTATTTTTTTTCTAGTTAAAAAATTTTTTTGATCAATATAAATAAATTGTCAGCATTTTGAAAATTGTAGTCTTTTAAAAAATGTGTTCACGAACTTTATGTCGATAGTGTATTTTGATATAATTACGTTCTTATTCATTAAGTTTTGATTTGAACTTTAAATAACTTCTTGGTTCGACCACATTTTTTTAGATACTAATAAATTTTGTTCTACAAATTTTTACAAAAAATAATTTTGATGAATTTTTAAATTATGATATAAATTTATCAAAGATTGGTATTCAATAAAACTATAAATATTGTCAAAACAATTGTTAAAAAGTCATACTTATCGAAGTAAAATTGTTCATTATTCTTATGATATTGTGAATTCCCCTTTATTACCTAAATCAAATAAAGTACAAGATTTTTTTAATATCATTTACGATTCTTATTAGTTTAGTTGTAAACGTTTATGAACTTTTTATTTTACACTACTTTATGAAAAATAGGCTTTATGAAAAAAAAAATCCTTGCAAATTTAAGCTTATAAATTTTTGCAGATTTTATGCTAAAATTTTGTTAGAAACAATTGTCATGCTAGGTGAAAATGATATTTTGTTCTACGATTATCCATCATTATAATCATTTTACTTTAAAGACAGAAATAAAATTTACCTAAGAAAATTAAATATTATTTTGAATAAATAAATGTTGATTATATTAAATATGTAGACGATTCGGCTTCAATTTTCGATAATTTACTCAAAATTTTGAACTTATTAATAGTTTGAAAAATATTGACAAATTTTGCACAATGCAAAGTGATTAAAAAATAACAATTGACGATGAATTCGATGATAGAGAAAAGAATTATAATGTGCAAACTTTTTTAGTTCTAATTACTTTTAGTGATAATGCATTGTCAAATTGTATTGGTAATTTTCATCAAAGCTTGGAAAATATTAGAGAATTGAATTTGTGACGTCATATGTATGCAAATTTGATTTCCAGAATCCGGTTATAACGTGCTTCCGTCTGGAGAATCGCGTAGCTTTGATAACTGCGGATATGATGCTTGTATGTGTAAGTAATTTATATATAAACGTGTTTGCACAGATATGCTTGTGTCAAAGTAAAGGATGAGCATGTTTATGTGAACTCATATATTCACGTGTCTGTATATTGAAATCATATAAGCTACAGTGAAACGATGTGTGGATCACGTATATTGACGGCAGGGTATAAGGCGGTGTGAGCTTTCGATTCTCACGCTTTTTAAATATTCCGCCCTCTTTTCTAAAACCCCACTCATACAATTTACACAGCTTCTTATACATTTTCTTATATTCATATGTGTGCAAAATGTTCTAAGAATAAGAATTATAAGCACCTACAGATTACTGAAGCTTAAAAATAGATTTATCAGGATAAAAGTTATTGTTTCGATTAATTTAGAATGACTTTTTATAATATACTTCATAAATTTCAAATCTAAATAACATTCTGAAATAATGGTTGACCTGCCATACAAAATATGTATATTAAAAAAAATCGAAGAATTAGACATTTTATAGAATTTTGGTCTATCTAATTAAGGTCTAATACGGTAGGACTGCTTTAATTTGGAAGAAAGAATAATAATAATTTTTTAATGGAAAAATGCAATAAAACAAACCTTACTGACATAAAAATGTGAAACAATCTTAAGAAATGTTTGTTTAACTAAATAATAAATTAATTTGATTATAAAATAATTTTTCATTCAAGCGGTTATTAGCAATTTATTTAACAGAATATCCTTTAAAGTATGATTTTAATTAATCAAATAAAACTAATAATTATCTTTAATTAAAATATTATAATCATTCATTTTTTAAACTTGTTTTATTTATAAAAAGTGCATACATAAAAACACATGGTGTTTTCTGCAAGTTATAAGAAAACTTACAAACTGTAATTTATAGTTCTCAGACGTTTATAAATTTTGATTAGGCATAAGTGAAGTATATATTGAATAAAACTATCTAAACCATAATTATACAACTTTGCCTATAAGTTTTAGTTTCAGATAGTTGTTTAACAAATCACAATTCTCTGAGTACAGTAGCATTATATATTTGATGTTTAATGTGTACTAATAATAATAATAATGCCATACTGGTAATGAACGAAGCACAACAATCGTAGAGAGTACTGCATAAGTTTGAAAACAAAAAATCGTATAAAATATTATCTATAAAAAATTGTTAACTGTAATGTTGATGCTTATCATCTATAGTAGTTAATTAAACTTAATTTCTTTTTTTAAACTTAATTATATAAACTTGGTTCTACGTTTTAAAGTTTCACTCTATTATTTTAATTAAGATAAATAGTTATAAAAAATGGTTAAATTTATTAAAACTATACATTTTATTTATATTATGTTATGAAAACAACATAGAATACATTAACTTCCTACGAAGGCATACTAAATTTTTGTAAGTTGATAACAAAATATTTTTACAAGAATAATAAAATGTGTTGGTACCCGAGCCAAAGGCAAGATTTAAATTTTTTTTAGACTGTAAATTACAGCCAGCAATATAATTTATTGTAACAATCTAATATGTAACTATCAAATGTTGGTGTTTTTCGTTTAAGATACTGCAAAATTTTATTTTACAATTTGAAAAACCATTGAGAACAAGAATTATAAAATAATTTCACGTATAAATAATGAAGGCAGCTTTTGATTTAGTTTTTTAAATAGTAAGAAATTCAAGAGAACTGGCTTTTTAGCAGATTTATATTACCACTTTAGTTACGTTCAGTACACATTCAAAAACATCATTTTTTCTGGCTTTTACTGTTCTCCTTTTTGTCTCTATTCATCTTTCCCTCATTCCCTAAGGATCGACCTGCACACGGCACGTCGAAAGAGTATAGCTAACGTAGTGAAGTCTAGTTAGTATGCATAGTGCGGAAGTTCACCGGGAATGAAACGTCAACTCTAGTCTCGTCATGCTTGCCCCTTGCTTTTGGTCGTTTCACTATATGTAATACATGTATACAAGAATAACGACCTACGAAAATTGTATGGGTTGTACCAATTTTAACCCCGATATATTTTCATTAACTAGTTACCTTTTTTCAAAATTACACTTTTGTATCTGCATTTACTTATGCAATATTTAAAATGATATCAACTTTTTAAATAACTTCTTTGTGTAAAACGTTTCAATTTTGTGTTGAAGCAGTTTTGTGTTGACTAAAAATATTCAAAGAAATTTTGAAGTTAAATTTTCTCATGCTTTCACCATTAAAAGTTTGACAATTAAATATTTCTATTTATATTAATTAGCAACTTCATCCTGTATTTTTGTTATTTAGCTTAATTTTTTCTGTGCGTTTGAGAAGCGAAGGAACAAAGGAAAAAGAGCCTGGAAAAATCCCCCGAGTTCCAGGAATTCAATTGTTTTATTGCTACAATGATATTGTATGTAAAATTGCTTTTGAGTGTATATTTAAGGGTGTCACCCTTAAAATTCTAAGGGCACCACTATTTTTCGCTTATTTTAAAGGCCAAATAATAGTAAAAAATGATTTCAAAGGTGTTCCCTTAACCAGACATTTTTTCATTTTTTTACGACTAAAAGAAAAGTATCTGTAGAACTGCTCATATTAATTTGAATAATTATAAAGATAAGAAATGTTTACAAATATAAAATGTATTTTGTCTTTCATATTTCTTGTTTTATGATGTTTTAAAATATACTGTCTTCTAATTTGTGTTATGATTAGAAGTACTGTCAAAAGTGTGAATGAATTATCAGGTTAAAATTATTGTTACACTGGTAGGGCAATTAGAAGTTTGTGAGAAATAGCGTTATATCGCTCGCAGGCAAGGAAAGGGTTCGAGATTGCTTTACAGTGAGAAGGATCATGGACCAAAAAGGGTAAAGAGCACGAGTTAGTTGGTTAACAATGCTAATCATATCAGATGAACAAGAAGACGGATCAAGAGAAAATGAAACCCCTGCTTTCATACGTGCTAAAATCACTTTGTCTTGTAATCAAAGGGTCGTCAGTGAGCCCGAAGCTTCTGTTACATTTCCGACTACTCAACAAAAGGGTTCTGACCAATTAACGTGCATTCATAGTAGGCTAATTATCATCCCCAATGAGAATGAATGCGTTCATATATTCTCTACAATATTCTCGGTGGTGGGTTGTTAGTCAATTGTTTCGAAATAATAACGCAGCCCTTCCGTTAAATGCAAAACTGATGTTACTGATGGCACATTTGATTTTGCATATTGTGAATCATATTGCGATATTTCGCAACAACGATTTGAATAACTATAGTTCATTACATATTGGCAATTTCAAATTTACACGTATCAATTTATAAATTATAAAGCAACAATTATCATCACCGTAAAATGAACGTACTTAATCAGCATTTGTTCTGTTACAGCTTTTGGTTTACAGTATTCTGTACAATGTCTAGTTTTATATCAATAATAAATCAATAAATTTGTAGTATTTGGTTCTTGTTAATGTTAACATGTTCAGTAATTCTGGAAACGTTTTTTTACGTTTCAGAAAATTTGAAACGATAATAATTAACTGACAAATTCATTAAAACCGTTTTGATAAATCGTCTTTTTCTTTAGAGTTCCAGCCTTTTTTTAACATGTCATATTTTGTTTGAATTCAAAAACTCGTCCAAAAATTAATTTTAGATTTGTTTAATTTTTGGAGTAGAAATAAATAAAATAGATAGTGTTCTTGAAAAACTCTAAAAAATGAATATAGTCGGAATTTTAAATCGGTTCGAATAGAATTTTTTAGTAATTCTCTAATATTACTTTAGAGATTTCCAAAAAATTATTTCCTGTTTTCTCGATATTTAAAAAAATTATTATTCTCAGTTTGTATTTTTTTAATGCAATGCACATTCAGATTATGACTACAATTTTTTAAAAAAATGTGTTATTGATCATTTCCAACAATTTTAATGCATTTCCATGTTTACTTTTAATGTCAGCTTGCTATTTTATTTGAGTTATAAAATTGATAAGTATGTTATATTACTTGAGTTTCCATTAGAAATTCACACAATTACACTTCAGGATTTTCTAAGTGGAAGAAAATGACGAGTAAAAGACAACAGAAAGAATACGTGAACTAAGGAGACTCGTAACGATATCAGTCACGAAATCAAATCTTGGTACTGGAGTTTTGATACCAAGTAGGTCTATTTTTAAACGGTTTTCTATTACCCTGAGTAACTATCTTTTATGTCGAATCTCACCATTATTTTTGTCTAGCCTTATTTTACCAACTTCTTTCTTTCCTAGGATTTGATTTGGTTTTATTTTACTGTAATTGTTAGGACCAGTCACCACTATCCCCACACTACTTTGTAAGCTTAACTATTCTCATCGCGAATGTTTCTTAACCACGCGACGTTCCTCTCTAGATATAAATTATATTTTAAATATGTAAAACATATGGGACTTACATTGAATTTCAATACGCATTTAATATTTTAAAATATACAAATTTATTTTTCTGTCTTTTTTAAAAAAATTTTACACAAATTTAATTAATTTCATTAATTTGATATAAATTAACATTTTTATTTAGCAATAAAGTTGTATTTTTATTAACAATTATTTGAAATTAAATTTATACAAAACGAATTTCAAACTAAAATTGTAATTTATCTAAATGTTTAAGCACCTGGGGCTCTTAAAAACGAATTATGTGAATGCTACAAGACATTTTCATTGATACGTTCCGCCGAAACAAGACTATAAGATTGAAATCAACACGACCAGCAAAGTGTTAAGAGGTCAGATGATGTTAAAAATGTGTACTATGATAATTTCAATTGAGATGGCTATTCTCTCTTCTTTCTATTCATAATTATATTTACTTTATCTTAGTGTCACATTAAAATAAAATTAATGATTCTATATGATTAATTATTTTATTGCTTAACCATATTAGAACAGGGTTAGGCTAAAAAAATCTTTTTCTCATCAAGATAAATTTATATTAACCCTTTCAATACCGAATTATTTTTTAAGTTGAAAGTTTAATTTTTTTACATGGATTTGGAAATAACTTCGTATTAATAACACAAAAATGACAAAAATCGATTTGTCTGTGTTTGACTTATATTTCATAATATTTTATTATTTAGGGGATGAAAATATTCACAGGTGTTGTATAAAGTTTATTTCCACGTAAATAAGTAGCAAAAATTAAAGCAGTAATTAGTACTTTGATTTGATAACAAAAATTCAAAAATTGAATTTGTTGCTTTAAAGCAACACCGGTAACGACATGGTTAATTTTAACCGATAGTTTCAAAATAATTGGTTTAAAAACTTAAGAATAAAAATGTGCTTTCTTAAATATCTTTTGTGTCTGAAAGAATTGATTATTTTGTGTAATAAACTTATGAAGCATGATTAATAATATAATTAGAATTGTGCTGGAGTGTTATGTGTATATATTGTTATTGTTAATGGAATACGATTTTCATGAGCGAATGTTGAATGTACTTTTCAGAGTAGATATTTCGTGTAGAAAAGCATAGCGGAAATAACTCTCGAAACAGCGTGCATGAGCAATGACGTTGGTAATAATCGCAATCGAAATCCGGCGCAAGCCAATTTGAATATGAATCTGAGTGCGAACAATGTCATCGGGGGTTTATACGTGACGTATCTCCCCCACGGATCGCAATCCGTACTCGCTAACTGTCCAGACTGTTAGTTAGTTAACTAGCTCGACAGAGTGACAGTCACGTATCCATAGAGAGAGACAGTACTACTGAGGGGGATAAGAGGCAAGGCATTCGAATCCGGAACTCTCATCAGAATCAGCATTCGCTACGTTTAACCCGATAATTAAACTCACAGCTCCCCAAGTCCATGAACTCACGTCGACGAGGGAAATCGTGCGGTCCACAATTTGCATTCACAGATTTCGTTCACGGTTGCGAATGGCCACTCACATTCCTATTACATTTAGTAAAATCAACTAAGATTCTATGCTAACTTTGGCATGTAATTCATGCATCATTTAAATTTTGAGAACACAAGTTTAAATATACATTGAGTTACAAGGCTGTATCAAATATGTATGCTTCAAAAATTAGACACTCCAGAGTGTAGATGCTAATCAACTAAAAAGAATTGACGTAAGTAAAATTGGCAATTACGTAACGTATTTTCGTGATAATCAAGTCTTATTTAATTTACATCAAACTCCCATGAAAAATACTTATTCAGATGGAAAGAAAGATAATGGACAAATGTGTCGGGTATTTGCATATTTATTTCAGCAAGAAATGCAATCAAAGAAAATTAGAATGATTCATGTCCCTAAGAAAATTTTTCAATTTTATTAACTCCAATTTAGTTTTCTTAACTAAATCTTATCTTATAATCTTATTATTTTTTGTGTACCCTGTAATTTTATTATTATTGACAGAAATTAGAGTATTACAAATGAATAACCTAAGTGGCACAAAAATTACTTACTTTAAAACTGCTAATACTATAATTATCTATTTTTTAGCATAAGTTAAAATCATCGTTTGAGAAATCTTACTTTGGAGGTGTCAGATTTTTTATACTCTAGCAAAAAAAGGTTTTGTGGATTTAGTCTAGGTCAGGATACTAAGGTCGCATCCAAATTATATGCAGAGTTATTTTCTCGCTATAATACCATAAATTAACCAGTCAATTAAATGGTAAACCTGTTATACACAAATTTAAACAGACATCTAATAATTTCACATCTTTAGTTGCTAATTAAATATTTTATTTTTGAACTGTATGCTTACTAGCAATTTAAACACGCAAAAATAAACTTATTTTTTACTCCAATTTTTGTCGTCAAGAATTGTTATCCTTTAGCATTAGGAAAAAAATTCGATTAATGCGAAGACATTAAAAAAGGTAACACAGTGTTAAAGGAGATAGATTAATGTAGCGCGAATCGCCCCAATTAAAAATCCAATTAAAGAAACTGCTTGGTACGTAAAGAGTCTACTAAAGTACGAGTGTTCAGATTTAAATGAGAAGTCTTTGAATCAAAATCATTTCCGCCAGATAAAGCCGCCGTTCATTTGTTGACTACCCTTCCAATTTCGTTTTTTTCAGTCATTTTTCCATTCCTCTTTCTTTTACAATTTCTCGCCCTCACTTCCCAAGGCTAAGTGTTAGTTTTATCGCTTGTCATTTTTTAAAGTGCAAATGAGTTCTTGGTTGAGCCCCCCTCCCCCTTCCCTCATCTGTCTCCCTCTTGTTCTGTGCCATAAAGACGCTCAATTTTTATTTCGTTGAATTAAAAGTAGATTTCTGCATAAATTCAAGAAATCACTTCGGAATTTGTTGGGCAATTAATTAAATTTTAATTCGTTGGAGTACATCCAAGTGAAAGCAACAAATGAAAATTATTTTAGCTTCGTGTAATTGCAATAAAGTTTTTAGTGGTTTATGTGATTTACTGCTGACTTTCAATAATGAGTATAAAAAGTTCTGAATTATGTTCGATGAATAAATGATTTTCAGTTATAACCATGTCTCACGAACTTTTAATTGGTTGCGACTGATATGTTTAGATTTTATATCAATTAAATGTATATTCATTTTATAAAATCTTTTTTGAACGATCAAAATACGATGGTAGTATACTTTATTTCAAAAACAATATTTTAAAAATTACGAATAATTATAAACAATTTATATAAAATAAGTTGTAAATTTTTTTAATAAACAAATAATATAACATTATTTTTACCCGAGCTAGTTTGGATTAGCGGTAACGATATGAGCTAGTATTCGGAAGGTAGCGAGTTCGATTCTCGCTGCCAGCCACTTTGTCAAGGTTTTTGTGGTTCCCTTGGAAAAACGCAAATGCGGGGGTTGTTTCTCTCAAATTCGGGCCACGATTCGTTTTTGTCCCCCCTCCTTTCCCCTCCTCCCCCCTTACCTTTCCTCTGGTACTATTCTACTTTCATGACAAAACTTTACTAGACTATTGATACTCGACTAAATCACAGTAGAATAAGTATTATTCTCCTCTTTCCCTCCGTATATGCTAATGCGTGAATACGGGTGTAAGAAAAAAAATGTGACATTATCTACAAAATATTGCCAAAAATATGTTTTTCTCAATTTGGTAATTTTATGAGTTTGATATTGTAATGAAATGATGAATGATTAATTTATAACGGAAGTACATAGTAAAATAATGATAAACTGTGTAAGCAAGTAATTATTGAATGCCAATAGTTTATTCAGAAAATACGTTTGAAAATGCATCGATAGAAAAACTAAGCAATAGCTGGGGTTATAACCAACATTAAGAAATTATAACTCTAAAATATTTAATATTATCATACAAAATTTAAATAAATTGTTTTTGAATTACATAAATTAAGATTAAATATCTTCCAATGCACATTTCTAATAGTAAAATATAATACATTGAACGAAACTTAATTATTACGAATGCAAAGGTTACAATATGATTATGCATCTTTCTTTGAATGTTTCAAGTATAATGTTAATTATATAAGGTAAATGCACCAATTACGGTTAATTTAATTTTAGAGCTGCCAAAAAAGTCAAATTATTGCATAAAAATGATATTCTATACAACTAAATAAAGTTCAAAGTAAAGTTCAAACCTTAAACCATTTATTACAATGAATTTTTCATTTTCAATCAAAAATTCTTTACTTTTTTATGTTAAATGAAAAAAAAAATTGTTGCACCTATTAGTGTAATAACAAATAACAAAGGAACCAATTTGTGTTATAGCGTTTGCACCTATTAGTATTAGGTAAAAAATGATAAAATGAACCAAATAATGACACAACAGAAATTCAAAACAACTTAACGATGAAAAATGTTTAAATGAAATCAAAAATTTGCAACGTTTTGTAACGAATCTAATGCCCAGAGCGAAGTTTTGATAGAGCTTCATT
>JABFPM010003295.1:0-14637 GCA_022817325.1 Idris sp. 1 HC-2018 | reverse complement strand
AACCAAAAAATTTCATGTACAATACATTTTTCATACAGTTGATCATTTTTCAGTAAAACGTATCTGAAAGTTACCTCCCGCTCGCAAACTCTCGAGAACGTTAAACTTAAAAAAAATAAAATCTACGCCAATATGCGTCAAATTAAAAAACAGAAAAATACGTATCTCTTCATTTTCGGTATACAATCGAACAAAAATTATTTTAACGATTTTTATTTTTCGAATGAAAATGTGATATGGAATGCCCCATATATTTTTCGTTTTACAAGGGTTGAAGTGAGTTGAGTTATTGCTTAAAACGAAATCTGATTGGCTACCGCTTTTAACAGTTTCGAATTTTCGGATTATAAAATTTATTATTCAAAATTAAATAATTTAGTTATTCTATAAAAACATTGCTATAACGCACTCGATTCGTTTATGTTATAAAAACTTGTTTTCACTTATAAAATTATACATGCGATTGTGTATAATTTTATATAATCAAAGCAAATCAAAAATGACAAAATTTGATGCAACGGGGTTTATCACTATTCAGATATAAAATTTTTGTCAAGTTTTATAAATATTTATTCATTCATATTCGATTTTACTTAACCATATATAATCAGTTTCGATCATATTAGATTAAATATGGACTCGTTAACAAATATTTGTTTAATTTTATATGATAGAATTCAATTGTGTCTGATCATATTCGATCAGACATGGAATTATTTACTAAGTTTTATAAATATTTTAATAACTTTATAAAATTATGACTGATTGAATATTATCTGATATGATCAGATTAAATTTTATATGTTCAGACAAGAATTTGCTAATAAAATTATATAAACATTTGCTCAATCAGATCTGATCATACATGATCATATATGATCACATATAATTTGATCTAATCAAATAAGGGTCATTTTTTACCGGGTATGGATAAAAAAAACATCAACCCGTATTTGCAAATATAATTGCAAATAGAACATTGGTATTATTTGAACATCTGCGATATTTGAAATAATATTAAAAAATTAGTGCTTATTTCATTTTTAAAGTTCGTTATTAGATCTTTGAACTATTTCCTAATGTTTATAAAATTTAAATTTTTCATTTTCAAAACAACGTATTTTGAACGAATAAATATTATAAAGTTAAAATGTATTATTTTAATAATTTTATTACTTACCGTTGTCATTTTAACACTATTAATTATAAATGTATTCAAAAAAACAAATATATCAAGGATCAAACAATCCGCACTTTGAATTTATTAAAGTGACGTGGACTGAGCTGTATTTGCTTGTATTTACCTATATTTGCTTGTATTTACCGATTGAAACTTATTGAAATACTTTGAAATATGTTGAAATACACGAAAATATAAGTGGCGACACTCTAAGTTAACCGTGGAAATATGTATTTCAACACTCATCAACGTTTTGTTAACCGTGGCGCAACAAATTGTGGCTCGTGAAAACGCACCTTAAAATGTAAACAACAATGTTGAGGTTAGAATTTATCAATTTCTAAAACATTCCAAATTTCAAAATTTAACTTTCTGAATAATTGTAGTTAATTGATTGGAAAAAATAAAACATTCATTTTCTCACGATTTATAGTTCTCCAATTTTGTTAAATTCAAAAGTAATTTTTATTAGGTTGTTAAATGCAGGTTTACACTGTGCTTATAAATTAACAAAGAAAATATTTCTGTAGAACCCAAAGTGACATGTCAAAAACGTAATAATTCGAACTTTGGATTGTTAAATATTTTGAAAATATAATTCTATGAACGTATAAGTACTAACAAAGTGTAAAACTATAATAACAAGTTATTAAACTTCAAGAAGTGTGCAAACCATCATTGTTATATACTTTAACTGAAATCTTCAATCCTATATATTTTTCCATTTTTTCTATGTAATGTGTTGTTAACATGTCAATAATAAATTTTTATAAAATAATACATTATTTTAATTTTTATTTAAGAATAAAGAAAACTACTTTATTCAATTGTCGAATGAAAATCAATTTATACAGATCAAAATTACATTACCTTGTTGAAACAAATGTTATTTATAATAAACCTTCGATTTATGCAGAAACATTGTTTGCAATTGCCTTTATATGACAAGATTATTATATACCTAAGTTTAATAAAGTTGTTTAACTACACTGAGAATAAAATCACAATTTCAGCTTACTCATCAAGCAGCTTCTGTTTTTATGGGAAAGCATCCTGAAGTGACTAACATTTGCGGGTTATGGGACGGCAGATTCTGCTTACCCCATTACGCACATTTTGTAGCACGGTAACTAAAACTGGACGGGAAGGCAGAATCTACTTACCCGCCAAGCTGATTTTAATCATTTTATAGTAAGGCATTTTAACTTTGTTCAAGAAAGCTAAAATTGTAGTTATTTTTTCAGTGTACGCAAATCTGACCTTAGATATAAGCTAAACAATATTACGTTTAATTAACGCTGATTCTGGACGGTTGTCGATAAACGTTCGTTATGACGTAAATTTTACTAGTCAAAGTATTTTCAAGGTTTAAAAATTCTGCGTGGATTTTATTTTTTCATTGAAAATTCTTTCGTAATAGATAATAATCATGACATTAAAAAAAATTTAGTTTGCTTACTTCCGTTCGTTTTAAATTTTAACTGAATAACTTGAATAAAAGAATCAGTTAGAAAGTTAAAAAGACACTTTACAAAAAAAATATCGGCTCTTATCACGTATATTACGAATAAATGCAATTTCAGACTGTTACTTCCTGATTACGTAAGTGACAAGACCTACAGAGCAATGTATTCGATTCGATGTCAGGAACTTCAACTTTGCAATATAATCCAATGAGATAAAATGTATTACAAATTTACTTCTACAAACAATGTTATAAGTATTATTGATATTGTTGTATATTATTATTGATATTATTTTTCATAGTTATATATTCGAACAACTTTAATTTATTGACAATATTTTTGATATGGAATAATTAATTCTTCACACACAAAATTTTCTCTGAATATTATTATGAATAGTATATGAATAAGTGAAAGAAAATTTTTGCAGATCAAAATATAAATAAAATGTTACTATTATTATGATCATTTTTAACACAAAAAAGTGAACGGGAACGCATCGGTCTCAGTTGGGATGGCATCGATACTAACCGGACCACTTAAAATCAAAGTGTTTCCATTCACTTAGTCGGACACACTAATACATTTTAATCTCAAAAAAAATTGTTGTACTTTGGTTGTAAAATTTATTTTAATAATTAGTTTGACATAAAAATCGCATTGAAAGTGATTCATTTATTAATCGTAAATAATATAGATTGTTTATTATTTTCTATTTAAATAATTTTTCAGAATGTGAATTATGTAATACTTAACCATTTTACTTACCATTTTAAACCTTTCGATTTTGCTAATAATAATGTTGTTTAATAGCCATCTATCAAGATCAAAAATTCACTTCAATAATCAATTATATAATTGTAATATGTCTTATTTATTATCACAATAAATAAATGTAAAAAAAATGTGTATATTTTATTTTAATTATGCATTATTTAAACAGAAATATGTGTAAGAAATTGCGATTCATGTCAGTTATTATTTGAAATTATATTTTAAATAAGTAAAACATTTTGCATTTATTGTAATGCATTTAATAATATTGAAAATTATATTAATCATGTGCATACAATTTATAAATAAATTCATAAATAAATTAGCTAGCTTCAATGGTTTACTATGCAATACGATATCACTATAGAATGCATTGAATGTAATGAATCAACAATCCATGCTTCGTTGCGCTTGAATTTTTCACAAATTTCATAATTCAATCAAATGTACGTTTTTTTATATTTTAGTGATCACTTGAGGGCTTTTGATGTATTGAATCGTCTATGAAATATCGATTGTTTGTTGAATTGAGGCAAGTACGCTGGGCCATTTGTCGAATATTTATTCGAAGGTAAATCAGGTTTTGCTATTAACATAAATGGGAAAGTGAAGGAGCTGAGTGAGAACAGTGGAAAAGTGAGTAAGACAAAACACAAGAGACTGTAATAGATGTATTCAAGACTTGGTGGGGTTCTTTAACTTGAAGAAACACCAGTTGAAAATTTGCACTCTAAGATCTAGTGTCATTGTGATCGGAAATAGGATACAAGAGACTAATTCTCCACTAAATATTATAGTTTCTGCGTACAAAGTGCAAGAAAATATTGACTAAAAAATTACAACTTTCCAAATTAAATGTGCAGAAATTTTCTAATTATATAAAATGTGAGATAAACGCGAGTAGTTCACGTATATTCAAATTATTGTACAAATATCAAAGGAGTTCTTAGGCTTTGTAAAATTGATTAATAATCATCTACCTTCAGTAAGCTATCATATATTATATTAATTGTAATAAATCGTATATATCCGTGGACACCAATCAAAGTATTTTTATGACAAATGAAGATTTGAATCATGATGGAGATTATTATCTGTGAGTTTAAGAGTTATTTAAACCAGTCAATTCAAGAAATTATTGAATTTGTTATTATTTTTATTGATTAAGACATCATTCAATCATTTCATTAAGAATAAGATTATTTAATTTTAAATAAAGAATTCAAATGTAATTATTGTATTTATTTCGAGAAGAATTACGACAAATACATAATTTTCCAGTCTCTATAATTTTAAATAAGCATACATATTGCTTAATTACAATAATAAATTCATATATCAAGTCAATTAAAATTAAATATCAATTAAAAAAATAAAATATTTAATATAATATTGATAAGTAATAGCTTACTATGACACGACGAAATATAGTATTTAGATTATTTTCACAATTAATATAATATATGAAAGTAATTTTTTTTATCATAAAACGAATAAAATTATATCTTATATTAGAAGAGTTTGTTAGAACTATAACAACTTTTCTTATATGAAACACATCACGTAAAATTACAAAGACTAACACAAAGATATTAGGTCATGTATTTTATTATCATTAAAATTAGATTTTCAATATTTAAAATACTTGTTTCAATACAAAGTTTACAGTTTAAATAATCTCTATCAAAAACAAGAAAAACTAACATAATTAATTTTCTCTATGAAAAATATCAGCAAATCCATAAGATATTTGGTTGGAATACATATCTAGAGTTCACAAAAAAATTGTTAACAGAAAATTTCAAAAACTGTAAAATTAGTTAATTTTCTAAGTTGAATTTTATAATTCTTAATATCAATCCATAAAATTAATCTACTGTTACAATCTTAAATATTTTTTGCTGAAAAATACTTTATAAATATACAAAAACTAACATATGAAACATGTGTCATCATGATAATAAGATCATTTCTTTAAAAAATAAATTTTAACTTTTAAAATTATAGTGCCTTTCCTAATAACTTCATTGCACATAAACACAATTTATTTTAAATGTGAGATATTTAAAATTAGATGAAGGTTTTATTTTTATCTGAATTTATATACGAATGTTTTTAATTAATATAATGTAGATTTGTTGATTGTTTAGTAATCGTTTAGTATTAAAGAATTTTACTGTAATTGTTTACATACACATGTAAATAGAACTAGATTAAATATGCTCTTTGAATAAATACATTTTCGTGTAATACGAGATATAAATATCAAATTTTAAAATTAAATAGTAGTAAATAAAATCATATTTGCATTACTATTCCTGGCTTCATATATGTATATGTATGCAAGTAAATTAAATGGAATATTATATGAAATAAATTTTTCAGTTCAATTATTATCTAGAATTGTCATGGCCTTGGGTCTTGTGATCTGGCTCGGTTTGGTGTGTGGTCTAGTGCGGTGTGCGAACAGTCATGCATTCCTCCATGTGGCATACAATTGGAAATTTGTAGATTGGGTCGAGCCCGCTGTATCATTATCTAAGAGCCCGTTTACCTTAGGCAATGCCTTTCCTCAAGATGTGGATGTCGACAAATATGGTCGGATATTCGTAACAACTCCGCAGTGGCTTGAAGGTGTGCCGATTACTCTCTCAACAGTGACGACCAGAGTCGGCCCTGGTGGACCACTTCTAAAGCCCTATCCAAACTTTAAATGGCATCTGCCACATTCCTGCGACAGTCTCATCTCAGTTTACAGAGTTGCGGTAAGACGGCCACTTATAACTTTTAATTCGAATCAAATGTAAATTCTTTTCGGTTATTTCAATGAAAAAATCCGGGGCTGCTCGACGAATCCTTTTCGTCGAAAACGGTTCCGTTGAATTTTCTATTTGTATAATTTTTTTTTTACATATAAAAGTCATAAAATATCACTAAATACAATACAAGAATAGCGCACGACTTCGCTTTGCGCGCAAGAGTTAAAGCAAAGTATGATTTGGGGATAATTCGGTACAAAAAAAACAGGAAGCAATTTCTTGCGCGGCCTCGCTTCAGCAGGGACCCCAACAAAATAAAATTTTTCAAAAAAATAAATTAATAAAGCAAGAAAAAGTAAGTAATTTGAGCTTATTTGTCGTCGAAAAGGACAAGCTTCAAAAACTTGACTTTGATGAAAATCATTCATCAATCTGCGACAGAAAAAAGTAAGAAAAAATTTTAATTTATTGAAAAATTATATTTATTAATATTTAATATATTTCTCTATAAAATACTTGTTTTTTTATTATTTAAAAATATGGGGGAGGGGGGTTGAAATTTTAAAAAAAGGCCCCAAGAATTCGAGTTTGCTTGTGACCGGGTTACAGGTAAAGCAATCTTCGTTATATTTCTTCAAAAACTAACCGACTACTTCCTACCTCTAAAGACTAACAAGATTTATAAACCGTCACATCCTTATTAAGACCATGATCTTAGGATATAATTTCCGTTATACATATTAAAAATATATAATACATATTTTTCAATAACTATTTTTTTAACAAGTCATATATTCGAAACATTTAGAACAATTTTTTGCATTTTTTATGCCTCCCTCCCGGTTGTAACAACAAATTTTGTTTAAAAATATATTATTATTCTAACGTATTATTATAATATCAGTTTAGAATTCAATTATAATAATAATAAATTTAACGTTTTTTAAAGGTCTTAAATAAATTCAAATGCAAATCGTCTTGGTGTGCCATTTAAAAAATAGCAATAAGATGATATGCAAACAACTGATATGTCAAGTTTATATTTAACCAGCAAGTAATGTGTTTACTACCTAAGTAAATAAATACTGTCAACTGTCAATATTTTTGAGTTACAAAATGTAGTTGTTTCGGGTCTAGTAACAAATCGCACTGTCCTCTTTCTTTAAATGAAAAAGAAAATGAGATTTCGTATTTATAAATATTATGGATTTATTTTGAGCGTGTGATAAGGTTAGTTTTTTATAGATTTCGTAATTAGTTAATGAAATTTTACCCCAATAACCAAGTTTGCATAATGTTTGCATAAAATTTGCGTAAATGTTTGCACAAAGTTTGCACAATTCTAAGTCCGAACTTAGTACAAAATTTTAGCAAACATTTACATATAATTTGTTCAAACTTTGTATAAAGTTTTTATAAATGTTTTAGTATTTTTTTTGTAAAATTTTGAAATTTTGAAATTTGAAAAAATTGTTTACAGCTTAAAAAATAATAAAATGTCTCAAAAATTATAGAATTTTTCGGATATTATTATAACTTTTTTTTAAATACATAATAACACTTTAAATAAATAACAAAGTTTCTTAAAATTTAAATTATTTTATTCTGTAACTTAACTACAACGTTCAGGTTTGTCGGCTTATGCGGACTAAAAAAACGACACATCTCAATAATTCAGCTTTTAGTAATATAATTACTAATAAAAACGCCAGAGATCTCACAGCAATGCAATCAGCAAACAACTGTCATTAAATGATTTTTTCAAAACGTACATCAATTTTTTTTTACATTCTTCTAACAGACATTTCTTTTTCATACAGTTTTAAGAATGGAATCTAAACACGAATGATACATTCTCTGTTCAATTTTGATGACTAAAAAAGACTTAAATTGAGAAATTTATTTCTATGTCTGTTCATTTTTATATATTTGTCGCTTTTTTTAATGGAAGAAATTTAACTTGAAACATTATTATTTTTGTTTATTATTGTTAAATATTCTGTAAATTTAAATAGGAAACATATAGAAAATAAGTAAGAAATTTTAAGTGATAAAAATCAACAGTTTAGATTTGTTGTATTACTTGTATGCATGTTTACAATTAGGGGAGAGTGGAGTAAAGTGACATGACTAAGGAAAAACGTGTAACATAATCACTGATTGCATAAAATCAGTAGTTTGAATTTTATCAGATACTATCAGTTGAGAAGTTATTCAATACATAAGTAATTTTTTTGTATGATAAAATGTCGATCTACACATAAAGTTTGAAGAATGACAAAATTGACAATTTTTTGGAAGGGAAGAGTAATGTGACATGCCTAAATAAAATATTGAAAAACAGGTTGATATTGATGAAATGGTATTCTTAATTTATTATTTCAGCATTAATTATGTCAAGTAAGGCCGATAAATAATGAACCCTCTAGTGCCGAATGTTGCAATATTGCAACCTAGGTCAATTTTTTATCATCATTTAAAATGCAATAATAAAATTAAGTTAAATATAATGCAACATCAAGTAAAATTTATTTTACCCCCAAAACTAGGTTATTTGTTAAAAACAATTGGCAACAAACATTTGTGCATTTTTTTCGAATTTTAAACCTCAGAAAAACTCATTAAATTATGATTTTTTAATTAGAAATAGGTCTTAGCGTTACACGTTTGAATACACTGCATTAAGTGTATCATTTTGAGACATTTTCATTGAGACATCTTTGGTGTCTCAAACTGAGTCATGTTTGATGTCTCAATTCAAGTGTCTCACTCAAGAAAGTTATCGTAAAACTCGAAAGCCAAAATATAAACAACCTAACTTTAGACATTTTTTTGTATATGTGGTGACAAAAGATGGATAATTTTTCATGTTCAAATTGTTTGTTTACAACGATTGTTGATGCTTTAATAATCATTTTAATGCTGTCTTGTGAAATAATTATTGTAAATTTTATTATATATAAATTTCTTTAATACTTTGCTGTGCAATCTATAATTTTAATTTATATTTTGCTATGAAATCTGTAACCTAAAAATTGATAAAATAATATAAATGTTTTTTTTAATGTACTTATCACAATATAATGTTCAATACTAGATAAAATGTATAGCTTTATTGCTAAATTTGTTTTAGTTACGTTCGAAGTTTTATTGCCTAAAAATATAGTTATTATTTAGAAATGTACTCATTTTTCACAATTTTGCTAATTATATTATAAACTAAAATTGACAATTTTTTATTCACGTATATTTTATATTCAATGCATAATTTTACTCATTTTCATTTATTCAAGATTATTTTTCGAATAGTAGTTTAACTTTCTTCATTTTAGGCCGCCAAGTATCCAAACACAACCCTCAATTTTCGATCATTTCATTTATTTTACACCTCATAAACGTAGAAGAATTAAGAAATAAAACTTATGTTGTACACTTATACAACTTATTTACACAATGAATTATAATAAAATTTTAACTAGTATTGAATAATAGTATCGGGAATTTATTTATTAAGAAAATTATAAGAAGGATATTTTTAGATTTAACATCTTGGTGATGGTTTTGAGTTAGACCGTATTGCTTTTTTACAGGTTTAATTTATATTCTCTTCAATATAATATTTAACATTTTTATCATTAGAACTGTACTTGGTATCAGTTTGGATATCAAAAACATTGTAAGAAAAAAAAATAGTTTGAACCTTGTGAAGCTTTTTGAATTTAGTGATATACTTAAATTTTATTAAAATGATAACATCAGTTTACGGTTCACACAAATTTTCACCGGGACTTTCAAAGCTCTAATTATAATTGTTTTTCTAATGATTATTTACGAAGTTATATCACTTTGAAACATGAGTGTTTTTCAAAGGTATGTACACGAACTTTCTGCGGGCAGTGTATTTATATTGAAATTAACTGAAATTGACTTGGTACACTCTTGCACTGAACAGCCTAATTATATTTTATTAATATGCAACTCTGTCTCTGACATAACTTTTTGAATATTGTTTCAAAAGTGTAATAATTACTTGTAATTATGTGTAGGATGCTAAAATATTCTTCTGGTGACTTTTCTTAATTCCTTTGAAAAAAGTCAAGTTCTTTAATTAATAATAAAACTCATAGTTGTAAAAGTTTTTAAAAACACTGTTCTTGATTTAAAATTTTCATACTTCCGAAGTATTTTTAGTTTTTCGTTTTTTTTATTTATAGTTATTTTTTAATTTAGATATTTGCTATTTATTTATTAGTTTAACTAAATTTACTTTTTCAATTCGTCTGGATATATAATTAATATAATAATAAAAAAAAGATAAAAAATAAAAGTTACTGAGTCACTAAAAAATTATTCTGAGCTTCGTTGCTTGATTTTCTTGGAGTTCACGTTGCTCTAATCAGGCACATGCTGGATGAAACGCAGATTCTTCAATGATAAATTAATCCTGACGATGCCGTATTTATCAGAAAATTAAGAATATTTAAATCATAAAAAAATAAGTCGTAACAATAAAAATACAAATGTAAAAATATTACCAGTTTCTTCACAAACGCGACTAGTTAAAATTAGATGATATCACAAATAGTAAACGGAAACTCTTCTTCGTCAATATTGTCGCTACGAATTTCGACCTTGAATTCATTCATTGCAACTGCAGCGCATTTATATTCGGCTGTAGATTTTTGTTTGATAGTTTGGAAATTGGTTTTAAAAAATGCTTCGAAGCCTACAAAATAGAAAACAATTCTGTGGCTTATTGGAAGAACAACTAAAGTCCATTTTTTTACGAAAATGAGATAAATACATATATCAAATTATTTTTCAATGCTCTACCACGTGCTGAAGTCGAAAACTCAAAATTGTTAATATTTTAATCAATAAACTCAATTTACATAATTAACTAAGTCCAGTTGTCAGTGGTATAATGAGTCATTATTAATGACCTAAGTTCAGCTGTCATTTACATAACCACTTAATTCAAAGAAGTAAATCTGTAACAACAAAAATTATAAAATGATACGTTTGATTTGTTATTTTAGTTTTATTTTTCTTTAAAAAATGTGAAATAATAACGGAAAAGTTCATTCAAGTTCTTTAAGAAATTACAAAATATCTGTGGAAATATTTTCTTAAAGATATTTTTGAAATCAATAACAAATAACTAATTAGTACAAAAGTAAGTAAACATCAAGTAAAGTATGACTTTACTTCAACATTTCTTGAGGACTTTCTCAAAGGTTTTTCAACTGGATTGTTTTGCAGTTCGTGGTTAATCTAATTTCTTCAAAAATAGCTAATTTCTTCAAAAATACATTACTACAAGTTTTTGAGAGGTCGCTGATTACATATCAGTTAATAAAATTTCGAAATTCCAAATGGCGGATCCAATATGATCATGGCTTTATTTGCTAAATTATATCATTTTTTCATAATTTGGTCCGCCTTATTAGATCCATTATTTTGAATTTTTAAATTTTATTAACAGATTCGTGATTAGCGACCATGAAAATATAATAATATAATATAATATTATTAATATCTCTGTCCAAAAAAATGTGCCCCTCAAAGGGTTAAATGAACTTTTCTTTTTCCGCTTTATGTTTAATGCTTTAAAAGCATCATCTTCCCGCAACTAGATTTTATAAAACACTACGTCTTGTTGTTCAGTATATCTCAACCATTTAACATCTCTCCAAAGCAATCGTTCTTTTTGTGTGATATGAGTTTTCATCACAAAAGCATCTTTGAATAAAGCATCAAAATCAAAAATATCATATTGAGATATTTGATACTTCCATGGGATTGTTTATTTTAGCTCTTCTTACTGTTTGATACCAATCATTTGGATGTTGAATATCTGTATTAAACTTGTTTTTAGCTTGTTCAATGAGAGCGTGGTCAGAATCACATTCCATTCGTGTGTGGCCAAGCACTAAGTACTTGTGATCTAAAACTTGTAAAGTAGGATGATTTGAGACAGCCAGAGAAAACATACCCATGAAAAATTTATTTTTGTTTTGGCCTGGGCAGGAGTCTGAATAAAATATTGCATGGTTTACACCTGGTGAAATGTTCTTTACATTTTTATACAAACATGATGCAATTACCACCGCGTTTTCCAATTGCTTTGTGCCACATATAACACGTTGTTGTGAATAAAGAAGAAGTCATCGTCAAATTATCCGTCCATAGAGAACGTTTGTAAAAGGCGACAGACGTATCAAATAAATGTGTTGCTAAACACTGTTGCAAACCAAACGTACCAACAAATCACGGTACCGTTAGATTGTTTTGCTTTTTTCTTGTCATTTGTTTTTGTTTCAAATGCGAAAATTGCCAATTTCAAATGAGCTTCTTTCAAAGAATTAAGCTCAACTTTTTTTTTTCTCGTCTTTTTCATAATTCAATTGAGAAATATATTTGCCGCATTTATGACAAGCTTCTATACTTCGGCTTTTGAACTTGAGACCAGTTTCGTTGAAAATCTGACAGTGCATGTTCAAACTTGCTACGGTTCAAATATTACCATCACAGAATCATTTGAAACCATATATAAGTTTACAATTTGAATAATTTAAATAAATTATTACATGAATTACTTGTGATAAATTTTATCAGAATTTAATTATTAAGCAGTTTCAAGAACACAGTTAATCTGGTTGATTATATAAAAACATTCAAATTTAGTCATAAGATGTAAACATAATGATGATAAACGCAAAATAAATACATAAGACGATTCAAATTCAAAGATTAATCATACAAATTAATAGAATTGCAAATATTCAAAATTATACATAATCAGTTATTATACACACATATCATTTATATAAATATAACGATCGCATATAACATATAAAAAAATAAAAAAATAAAACTCATCGTAATCTCAGTAGACCACACATCAGAAGACAATGTCAACTCAATTGCCTAGTCACATGCTACAGGATTAATGGTTGATCCTGGGTCCAAATTAATTTTAATTCAGAATTCGTCCAACAATAGCATTTACTCAAATTGCGAAGACGTTGTCGTATTCCAGTATTTTGATCAAAGTCAGAAAACTAAGTCATATATGCGACTTTCAAAGAATAGTTTGATAAAACAAAAACCCAAATTGAACTGAAAATAGTTCATATTAATATAATAAACCATTATACAAAAGCGTTAATTACATATTTCCTCTTTTCATGATCAATATTTAAAGAAGTTATACAAAAATCATTTAAAGAAATCAAATTCTACCAATACGCAACCTTTAAATCAATCACGAAATAAAACGTAGGTAAAAAATGGGAACGAAAGGTTATACAAAATTATCATATCAAATAACTACAATTTTAATTTAAAATGATGACAAATAATTATAAATAATGAATAATTTACCTTGGGTCATCACAGTATATGATTTGTTTGAATATCACTTAACATAAAATAATAATACTGAAGTGATCGATTTTAATTGTGTGTGCGAAATAATAAAATTTGGCGGTTTGTTTGTGTATTTATACTGCTTGATAATTAACTTTCTAGATTCATCCAGATTTATAGATTTTTCCTTCTTTATTTGATTTCAAATAAAGAGATAACTGGCTAATTACAAGATTTATTTTGTCAACTTACCGACCAAGGTTGGTGCGGCAGAATAGGTGGCAAATTTGAATGTTACAATTGAATTAGAAAAAAAAATTAGTAATGAAATGCATTAGAAGCAACCAATCAATTTTATTAATGAAACAAAAATACTAACCTTAAACATTCGATTTTAAAAATATTAAAATTAATTAATTTTTATGGTAAATAATATTTGCAACTTTAATAAATTTTTAAATCTATTTAAAAATAAAAAAAATGAAAATAAAAAATTCCAGGTTTTGAACTAAAATTCAAGGCTTTTTCAAGGTTTTATCAAGGTTTTCGAAATTCAAGGTTTTTTCAAGGTTTTCAAGGTTTCAAGGTTCGCTGGACACCCTGTTATTATTAGAAATTCCATGTACAGTATACAGTTGTTGTTAATGATACGGCACTGTATCAAATGTTCCGTAGTTCCCCACACTTTGGCAGAATGCCAAAAATTTTAAATTTGCCTTCGTTGCAAAAATTAAAATATCCTTGTCATCTCCTTCGGCATTGACTACAAAATTGTTCCGTTATTAATAGTTGTTTTAGTATTGAATAATCGTAATTTTATTTTTTTTTATAATATACATAATTTTATACAGGGTGTACAAAAAGTTCCGGGACGGTAAAATATCTTGCGAAATACGCAACAAATCGAAAATCTAAAAATATACGTGTCAAATATTTTCAAATGATCTATCTCATGACATCAAACTTGACCCCCCAAACCCACCCCCTGGGGGTGGGGCGGGGGGCAACTTTAAAATCTTAAATGGGAACCCCCATTTTTTATTGCAGATTCGGATTCCCCGGAAAAAACTACCCCTATTTGACCTCC